>JAKGSA010001879.1:0-19657 GCA_033558755.1 Philaethria dido | reverse complement strand
TACGTGACCTTCCTCCAGTATCATTGATACTGGAGGAAGGTCACGTAAAAAGCATGAGGACCCCCCGGAGGGCATGCATGAAGAGGTTAATGATTGTGGACGAGGCGAAAGAGGTATGCAGGGACCGTAGAGTTTGGCGCTTCGTTCTCTCTGACTACCCAGCTAGGGATAAAGCGTGAAGTTAGGTTAGGTTAGGTTATAACCAACAAATTTATTCAGGGATTAATTTATTAATCGATTAGTTAAGTAATTACACATGTAATTCTTATAAATAACTTTAACTATAAAAAAATATTTTAAGCAATTATAACAAGCGTACATACATTGGTAAGTAGATGTGCTCATCTCATAAATAGTAAATACTAAAATAATATTTACTTCAATAAAAAAAAACATAATATTCTGCCCTCTTAAAAAATACAGATAAAAAATTAAACCTAACTTAATGTTTGATTCACATTTTTATTTTTTTTTTATTTTGCCAAAAAAATATGGCAGATTTTTTTTTCCCTACCTACCATACTATATAGACGCCTGTTGTGGCGCAGAAACACAAGCGTGCGACCAAAAGCGACAGGTTGTGGGTTCGATTCCCACTCCAGGAACTAGATTTTTTCATTTCATGGATTTGGTAACAAGGCAAAGCGCGGCATTGAATTCCACCACTCAGCAAACAATGTCTCAATTCGGCGGAAAGTGGGGAACGGAGTACCTCAACAATAGGTTCCCTCTGCCTACCCTGCTATATTTGGAATACGGCGTAAAGCTATGAATGTATGTATGTATCTATCATACTAAAGTGATTAGCGACAAAAGGTCTCAATCTCAATTATACTTTATGAATTGTATATTCTCATAACGACCTAACTGTAATACGTTAATGAGGTGGATATTTGCGAAACTATTCTTATACTAAATCCCTTTTTAATTTTGGCCTTTTGTTATTTTATTCTCACCAAAGTGGCCTACAATCACACTTGTGACCACAATAGAAAATTTTGACAGTCTTTTCGAGTAAGTGTCGTTAAATGAAAAATGTATTTTCACCATACAACATGACATTGGGGAAGTAATTTGCACAAATTACTATTGACACGTTCGTAGCGCCATAATGTTTATATCAAAAAAAAAATATATATATATATATATATATATATATATATATATATATATATATATATATATATATATATATATATATATATATGTAAAGTAGCGTATAGAACTCAGTGATTTATTTGGTACTAGCTGTATCCCGCCACTTCGTCTGTAGACTATAAACCTAAAACACGGCTTCTTCCGGTTTTCACTTCATAGACATTTCGAGTCTCTTATTGCTTCCCTACACTCTCCAAGGAAGCGTGTCAAATTTCTTAATACTTTACACCAACCGGCGATGTAATTTACAGGTTGCGTTACTTAACTATTTTAATGATTATACTTATTTAGTCGTTATGTAAATTATTTATTTTAGGTAAATTCACAAATAATGTTTTTGCAAGTCACCCAAAAAACGTAGTGTTCGTTTTCTTTTAAATTAACGTAAACCCTAAACGGAACTCGATCCCGCGACCATCGCGTTTCTCAGTCAGTATTTAACTGTGTCACAATAGTGTTTACAATAGTAATACTAAGAATCCCACAAAGTTATTTTCCTTTTGTAGGCTAAACCCAATGCCATGCCGTAAGAACCAATTATTCTTAAAATGAATATTCGTTTGTAGGAAAAAGGGCTTTTTTGGCATCACGCAAGCAAAGCTAGTCAGAGAAAACCTAGTGTCAACACTCTCCTCTTTCCGTTCAGTGGCGAAACTCAACGCCTCGCTTTGTCTTACCAGAGCGGGGAAACTAAAATGATTTAAATATAGCTTCACGCTGTAACCTATGTACCATATAGCAGTGTAGGCAGAGGGAACCTGAGAACCTAGTGTTAAAACACTCCGTTCCCCACTTTCCGCCGAATTGAGGCATTGCACGCTGAGTGGCGGAACTCAACACCGCGCTTTGCCTTTTTATTAATATTAAACCCAGGAAATGAAAATGCTAAACTATATTTTACAATTTTTACATTTCCTGGAGTGGGAATCGAACCCACAAACTGTCACATTTACAGTCGCACGCTTGTGCCTCGCCACGACAGGCGTTGGATAACAGGATTAAAATATAATAAAATAATAATCATTTTTGGAGTGGGGATCGACCACAACCATGTTTACAATCAAATGCTACCCCACTACGATTGCCTTAAGTCAATTTTATTATAAATTTTAATTATACCTCAATGTATTTTATAATATAAAGAGAAGAAACTCCTTAGCAATCCATGTATTCACCGGATGGGTGCAGGGCCCATCGCGTTACAGAGAGAGGAGTTTGGAGAGTGCCTCGGACTTACGACCCAAGTGTTGGTTTAAGGGGCCCCTTTAAAATGCGCATTAACATTCACCTCCAATTTCCGCGCTTCTCTCTCTACCTAATATTAACCTCGATTTCTCAAACTAAGCTAGAAAGCGAACGGAGTGTCTTAACACTAGGTTTTCTGCTATATATAAAGTAATATTAAGAGAACCCGCGTGCTTTAGTTAGTAAAGGTTACTCGGTACAGGTAGTTACCGTCGGTTTCACCCAGTTGTGTCTGGGTCACCACGGACGCTAGGCGTGTACGTTAAAGTTGTTGTTAAAACATGTGCTCGAATCGATTTATTCGCGTTATAATATCCCCCGCTAAGAAAACCTAATTATAAGTGATGTTGATTGTGATGTGTGTCATGTGGATTTGCTTTCTGGGTATGTATCGATTTTAGATATTTTTTTTAAATTATTATTGTTATTAAGTTTCTTTATTGATTTTTGTTAATCGATTTTAAAAGGAGGTTCTCAATTTGTTTTTTTTTTTTGTGTGTGTGTTACCGCGTATGTTTTTAGTGGGTCAACCATTTATTTATGATAGCTATTGCTTCTGATGTGGTCCTATTTGAATTTAGTTAAGATCTGACAAGAAGTTTTTGAGTTATCCGTAATAATTTGTTTGATTTTTTTGTAATTGTTAAAATTTTTATTATAACAAATAATGTATTTAGAAAAAAGTAAATAACCGATTCACAATTTCCTAATAATATTTGTTGAATACAGTTTTTGTTATAATTAAGAAACTACTTGAATTCATGAAAGAAATCGATTGCTCATATTTTTTGGTGACAATACAATATTTGTTCTTTCTTGTTCTTTCTTTGTAATAATGACAACATTAAGCAAAATTGCATAAAAAATTACAATCGATCAAGTGAATGGCTGTTTAATGAAGCCTCTACCTATTTAGGTTAATAGGATTTTTCTATTTGAAATAACAACAAAATAGCCATTTCAAGCAATTCAGAATTTAAGTTTAACTGTATAATTAGTATGTACGCCTGTCGTGGCTCAGAGGCACAACGTGCGACTGTAAACGCGACAGGTTGTGGGTTCGATTCCCAGTCCAGGAAATGTAAAATTTAGTATTTTCATTTCTTGGGTTTGGTAACAACGCAAAGCGCGGCGTGTAGTTACTCACACATCACACACACACTCAACACGTAATGCCTCAATTCGGCGGAAAGTGAGGAACGGAATTGTTGAAAGAGAATGGAGTGTATTAACACTAGGTTCTCTGGTTCCCTCTGCCTACCCTGCTATATGCGAGATACAGCGTGAAGTTAAAAAAAAAGTAGTATGTATAAAATAAAATAAATTATTTTATTTTTAAATATTATTTTACAATAATAACACATTTGGAAGAGTTTGTTTTTAATTCTTGAGATAATTTAGTTTTTGGTAACTTAAAAATAAATGGAATTATTTTAAAATTTTGGTAGTGTATTTTGGTATATATATGGTATACTTTTTTTTTTAACGGATTTTGTAAAAAATATTTACAAATACAGAAATATACGCGAATAATTTGGTTAAAATAGTTATAAAATTCACACTTTAGTGTTTAGTGTCAAGACAATCCGTTCGCCACTTGCCGCCCGAATTCTCAAGCACTGCTTGTTAATTGGCGGAACTCAACGCCGCACGTCGAGTTACCAGAGCGAAATTCATTTTACAATATGTTAAAATTGGTAGAGCTAAAAATTCTAACTAATTAGGAATATATAAGGAAGATCTATCTTCCTTTTTGCCTTATAAATTAATTCATTCACTTGATCGTGAAACAAGAAAGAACTTTTTCAATTGACTTATTACAATATGCTTATAAAAACTAGTACTATGATATTTTTTTTTTTTTTTTTTTTTTATTGATAACGGACGGCAAACGAGCAGAAGGACCACCTGATGGTAAGTGGTTACCTTCGCCCATAGATATCTACAACACCAGAGATGTTGTAGATGTGTTGCCAACCTAGAGGATACTGATGGAAGGGGGGACAATGTAGTAGTCCACTATCAGAACCACCACATTTTGGGGATAGGATGGGTGGGAAAGGGGAAAATCTGGCTTACATGCCATCGAACCGGAACACATCATTAGATATTTGGCGGTTCGTCTTTGACATGATAGTGGTCGCGAGCCAGTCGGAGGACGAACCTCCTACCACCTAAGAAAGAATCTACTTGCGTTTTCTAATTTTATATAGCTACTATAATGGTAGTTTTCACATTATATTTTGTAGTTACATGATTTCTTTTTAACCGATTTCAAAAAAGGATGAGGTTCTCAATTCGATGATATTTTTTCGTGTGTTACTAAATATGTTATATATAAGTTTTTGTACGGAGAGCTGTATCTGTCCCCTCGGGGTATACATGTTGACCACGACCACTCTGCCAAGAGTGACACGAAGAAAAAGAAGACATGTTTTTACTGGGTGAACCAGTTTTGATAATGTTTTTTTTTATATGATAGCTAGTGCGTCTGATGTGGTCCCATTTATTTGAATTTAGTTAAGATCTGGCCAATAGTTTTTGAGTTATTCGTAATAACATAGTTTTTAAGTGCATTTTATTTGAAGTCGGCTTTCTTTTATTCTAATTTGAGTTATTAAGTTAAGTTATTAACTAAGTTACCGTTGTATAAAGCTGTCGTCACAACGGTTTGTTTTAGTTGCGACCCACGCACATCATTCAACCTGTAAACCTGTTTTTTAATGTTTTTACGTATTATAGAGACAGTCGTGGCACAGTAGGATGTCTGACTGTAAACGCTATAGGTTGTGGGTTCGATTCCCACTTTGAGGATTTCTAGTAAGAGAAAACGCGGTGTCGAATTCCGACACTATAGGAAATGTTTAGGCTTATGTTTCGGTTACGCTGCTATGCAGTATAAAATATGTAGCCCTTTATTTTTACTATTTTATTATTGTTTTTTTTTTTATTTTCTGCCTTTTCTATATTATGTTTGAATAAATCAAAACAATTCGTTCGCCTCTTTCTGCCTGAATTCTAGACATTACGTTTATTAAGTGGCGGAACACAACGCCGCGCTTTATCTTATTTTTATACGTTTTCTAAAAATATTCGTGTAAAATTCAATTGTTTGTTCAAATTATTCAACCGATTCAAATTAACATAGTCAATTAACTCCAAAGAATTTCCAGGTTTGGTGAATGGCTATACGTGGTACGTGAACCATATCTCGTATTACACATACAAGTGTAGGTACGTTTCGTAAACTAAGGTTGTATTTCCTAACCGTTTCGGATTACTGCCGAAAACTATGATATTAATTACAATTTACATATATAAGTATTAAGTATATATATATATATATATATATATAGCAGCAGCAGCATAGCAAAGCAGCAGCATATATATATAATATATATATATATAATGTACAATTCTTATAATTTATATATGAAGGAGTGCAGAAGTTATTTTTTTTTTTAAATAATGCATAAAAAAGTATGTTAAATTAATAAAGTAATTGTTACAATACACTATCATGGCTTGACTGGATATTCACCTTTATATAAAAGTAAACACAAATACATTATGCTAAAGACAACGCGTTGTTAACGCGTCACTGGGGGACACCAGGGGGTTTCTCTGGTTTGAGCCGAAACTCGACTTTACGTCGGTGGCATTTCCTATCTATAAGTATCCTTCCGTCCCAAGTTTCAGGAATAATACACATATTATAGGTTTGTTATAATGAATGTTTGTTATTCTTTCACGCAAAAGTACCGACAACAGAACTAGATAATTTTTTTTGCAGTTTTATTTATAGCAGAAACTTCAAATTAACGCAAGATTTGACTTTGCCGCCATTTGCTATTATATTACCATTCATTCCGCTATTAAAAGACTAAAATGGCATTTTCTATTTAATTCAAATCTTAAGAAAGCTATTTTGGGACAATCCCATGGCCATTGAGAGCAAATGATGCTGGTAAGTGGTTTGTAAAGATAGTGTGTCATTTATTGTAGACATAATAAGTATAACGATTCGTATGAAGTTATATATATAAATTTAAGTGCGAAACGTCCACATCTGTTGATTAAATCTTTGAAAAATTATTATTGGCTGAAAACAATGTTAGATCTTTTTTCATAACTCCTCCCAGGGGGGCTTTAAAAATATTCAAGATTCATTATGTGTGCGATTTAGTCAATAGCCAAAACCTATTTTTTCAATAAAAATAAAAAAAACCATAAATTATTTTATGATGTTTTAAGGTTGTAAAAAAGTAGCTAAAAAGAATCCATCTGAATACTTCCTCATAATACAAACTTTTCTTTACTACTATGGACTACATGATATATGCACAGCAGGCATCTTCGTCGACGCATGACGTATATATTACAAGCACCGACTCGACTAATTTCTCCTTTAAAACTTACGTCGCACCCTTTGTATATCTATTTATACAAACAGATTATGTAAAGAAATGAAGAAAGTATTATCAACTATTATATTAACTTGTTTGGTGGTAGGGAGGTCTTCTCCGGTCTGGCTCGCGACTCACTATCATGCAAGTAGGTCAAAGACGAACCGCCAAATCTATGATGTTCCGGTCTGATGGCATGGGGCCAGGTTTCCCCCCTTTCCCACCTAATCCTCTTCCCGTAAAAATGTGGTGGTTCGAGCGAATCTTCCCATTATACTATCCTCCCTCTTTCCATCTGTATCCCTCTCCCAGGTTGGCAACGCATCTAGTACATCTCTTGTGTTGTGTAGATGTTCATGGGCGAAGCAAAAACCACTCTCACCATCAGGCGGTCCTGCTCTCGTTTTGCCATCCGGTATCCATAAAAAAAAATATATATATATATATAATATTATTTTTCTAATAATATATTCAAAGTGATAATAAAAAATTATTGTTGAATTTATATAATAAAAAATATTATACATTTAGTTTTATAACAGTATGACAATAATTTGAGAAAATTGTTAATTCTCTGTTCTAAAGAGTCTATATAGAGTCAAATCATATATGAAATATAAACTTGAATGAAACTATACTAACCATATTAACCGGTATTAGTTTTGGCGACTTCCCCGGTTAATATAGTTTAATTGAAAATGTAGAAAAATTGCGGAACCCAATGATTTTTTTAGCTTCACACTGTATCCCGCATATAGCAGGGTAGGCAATGATTATTATGTATAAAAATTTATTAAAGTAAGATTTAATTGCACACCCAACACGTTTATAACCCATTAATCATATCATTACGACTGAGACTTAAATTTTTTTTTTTTTTTTTTATTGATAACGGACGGCAAACGAGCAGAAGGACCACCTGATGGTAAGTGATTACCTTCGCCCATAGACATCTACAACACCAGAGATGTTGTAGATGCGTTGCCAACCTAGAGGATACTGATGGAAGGGGGGACAATGTAGTAGTCCATTATCAGAACCACCACATTTTGGGGAAAGGATGGGTGGGAAAGGGGAAAATCTGGCTTACATGCCATCGAACCGGAACACATCATTAGATATTTGGCGGTTCGTCTTTGACATGATAGTGGTCGCGAGCCAGTCGGAGGACGAACCTCCTACCACCTAACACTGTCGTAACTGTCTAAAAGTAGATTAATTATGAAGAACAAAAAACCCGACTAAACCAATTCTTCAAATTTAGGAAGCAAATACAAATAAAAGAAGCTATAAAAGCTAGTTGTGTGATATATATTTAAAATGTGCTAATTAAATCCTTCAAGGTATCGAACCTACCGAACATCACCTCAGTTATGTTAACCGGGGTTAAAGATATGAGGTAATAAAGAATATTAAAAACATACATGATACGCGTGGAAAACATAACCCTACTACAGTCGGGTAAAAATAACGGCCACCATGCAATGTGCACGGAAATTCCAAACGCATAAAACACTGTTATTTTAAATGTGGTGACTTTTAAGTATATCACCGTGTATGTAGGTATATGAAGAGCTGTCATTACAGTGCGAATATCCGCTTGTGACTAATGATGAAATAATATATTATTTGAAATATGAAATGTAATGTTTAAGTCATTTCATGGAATTACTATCTCTAATTAATGTTCGTTCGCTCGTATGTTTTATTGCTTTACGCCTTGCCCTACATAGCAGGGTAGTCAGAGATCAACTAGTGTTAAGACACTCTGTTCTTCATTGTCCACTCGGCGGAGCTCAACGCCGCGCTTTGTCTTACCAAAATGAAGAAACTTATAAGAAATTTATAAGTATATAATCATTACCTAACGCCTATCGTAGCGCAGAGGCACAAGAAAAGTTCGGCGGAAAGTGGGGAACGGAATTGTTGTACGAGGACGGAGTGTCTTAACACTAGGTTCTCGGGTTCCCTCTGCCTACCCTGCTATATGCGGTATAAAGCGTAAAGTAAAAAAAAATGATTAAATAAAATAATCATTACCCTGTGGGAGTGAGTGGGATTCGAAATCAAAATCAATCGCATTTTCAGTCAGACGCTGACCCACTACGCAATGATGGTCTTTCTTTTAAGTATATTATATATTATTTTATATTTATATATTATTTTATAGTTGTGAACTAATTGTGGTATATATAGAATGTATAAATAAATTTAGTGTGGTATGGATTTCCCCTTGTATTTAACACATTTCAGTTGGCTGACAATCATTATAACATTGTTCAATGACTTCTGTTATTGTTTTCACGGATTTTTAAAATCAAACCAATATAAATAAGTAATGTTTACTGTAAAAAGTAAATTCCAATAAAAAATCCTTTAAAACCCTACTATTATTATAACTATGAAAGTTTATGACTGTAGTTGGACGCCTGTCCAACTATTGTCAAAAATTGTTACTTGATGTTTGATACTTTGCTCTCAAAATCTACTAAACGATCCTAGATGAAAGCACTAACAATAAAGCTTCTACAGACCACAACCTTCCAACAAAAGAAATAAAGATCAATTACATGATAAACAGAAAGAATCAAAAAATTTATGTTGCAACTCTAAACGTACGTACCTTGAGAAAAGAAGAGGATTTAACAGAACTAATATATGCGCTTAAACAAATCAAAGAATGGAAGAGATTGGAAGAGGCCTCTGCCGATTGGCAAACGGATCTACAGAAAATAAGGAAAAGAGACATAATAGATTAACCTTTATTAAGAATTTTATGTTAGATTATAGATTAAGAAATTTGTTAGTTTAGGATTAAGATCCGAATAAAGGGCTATATTATTATTATTATTATTATTAAAGCTTCTACAATATACCGTATAGGCTGCAATATAAGTATTTTGCGTAACAATTTAACGATAAGTATCTAATATACTAATAGAATATACTCATAGTTACTCAGTTTCATTCTACAAGGTTTTCATTAATAATGCAAGGAAATAGTTATTAAGTAATATAATATATAGCCAGTCAATTACGACGTATGCATGTATAATAAAATTTCTAACCATAATACATTTTATGTAAATTTCACGTAATATTAATGAAAGTGAAAGACTTGGAAGTTATAACTTCCAAGTCCTTTTTTTTTATAGCTTCACGCTGTATCCCGCATATAGCAGGGTAGGCAGAGGGAACCTTAGAACCTAGCGTTCCCCACTTTCCGCCGATTTGAGGCATTGCGTGCTGAGTGGCGGAACTCAACGCCGTGCTTTGCCTTATTACCGAGAAATGAAAATACTAAATTTAACATTTCCTGGAGTGGGAATCGAACCCACAACCTGTCGCGTTTACAGTCGCATGCTTGTGCCTCTGCGCCACGACAGACGTAAGACTAAATCTCTTTGACTTAATATAATTATATTAGTCAATTTTATGATTTCCTTGCGTTCGCTTGCGTTAGTTGTTTATATATGCAATATCAATTAAAATAACATTAAAATAGTAATGACTACAATCTCTAATTATCTCAAAATATATGCGCTATATAAGTTGTTGGTGGTAATGATAGCTAAATCTCGTATAGAACGGAAGATGCTGCAATAGTTTGGGAAGACGAATGATGAAAGACTGGTACAAAAAACGAGGTGCGCTGCAAGAGTTATTAGATGAGAAGGCAAAACGACGACGACGAAAAGACAGGAAAGACCTTTGAAAGAGGATGTTGATTGTTGTGGAACAAAATGTATAAGAGTGATATTGACAGATAATTCAAATGTTATTCGACTTTGACTTTTGTTTCTCTACGTGCTCCCTGGCTGGAGGGACGGGGTTAGAATATAATTCCCCTTCGCTGCTGGGTAGCGTCCCGTAAGAGGCAGGTATCAGTAGTTTGGTGTAGGAGGTTCGTTGACTGGCTCGCGACCACTATTGTATGTCAAGACAGACTGCCAAATATCTTTTGATGTGTTCTGGTTTGAAGGCATGTAAGCTTCCAGGTTTTCCCCTTTCCCACCCATCCTTTCCCCAAAATGTGGTGGTTCCGATATGGACATTCATGGGCGAAGGTAACCACTTACCATCAAGGTGGTCCCTTTTGCTCGTTTGTCATCCGTTATCCATATAAAAAGCAATGATTATCTTTCATGGTTTATGTTATTTGTTTTATGAACAACAACAACTTAGGATCATTCATAAATTGTCTTAAGAATATGACTCTATGATTTTTTAAATTTTTGTCTATCTGTTTATCTTTTGTCTTTTGATCTACAGAGATGGACTGAATCGGCGACTTTGTTATGTAGGTACTGGGCTGGATGGGATACCTGGGATCTATAATTTCGCAAAAATTGAAACATCTAATTTAAAAGCATAGATACATCACTATTAGAAATGAGGAAATTATTAACAACAATAGTTCCTCAGTTTGAGTGAGGCAAATTTCTAATTTAATTAAAAAATAAATCTAAAAACAACAGTCGTGGCGCAGAGGGCACAAGCGTGCGACTTTAAACACTGACTGAGTTGTGGGTTCGTTTTCCACTCAGGGAGAGAATTTTTCATTTCTTGGGTTTGGTAAATAAGGCAAAGCGCGGCGTTGAATTCCATCACTCAGCACGCACTGCCTCAATTGGGGGAAAGTGGGGAACGGAGTGTCTTAACACTAGGTTCCCTCTGCCTACCCTGCTATATGCGGGATACAGCGTGAAGCTATGTATGAATGTATGTATGTTAAAAAAAATCGCAAATATGTGTAAATATTATCACTATACTACGTAAGTATGTTCTAATTTAATTTTTAATAATTATTTTTTTTACCTTGCGCTTACGTTAATTGAGTCAATATATCACCTTGTGTAAATCCAAGGCGTAATATGTAGCAACGCAACACATCTATTAAGGCCGTCTTAACGCGCCAACAACGATTAGCAAAGCTTACAGTGAAGTAATAAGATCTGAAATCTTTGTTTGCATCATTATACAGAATCCTTTTATTTTTTTTTTTTTTTTTTTTTTTCTCCGTGGGGGAAACCCAAGTTGCAGGCCAACCGCACGCTGGGAAGTACAATGCAGTTTTATGTGAGACTCATGATTAACATCCTACTCACTAAAACCCCACATTAATCCATCAATCTGCCATCTTCGAGGCCATGGGTACATTGTCATACTCTACCACAACATTATACAGAATCCTGAACCAAATGTAACGGACAGGACAGATTAATGTATTGATTTCTTCAAAAAAGTTAAGTACTTTAACATGTTTGCTATCCTGACAAGGTACAAAAATGTAGCAAAATGTGGGCATATATTTAGATGAGAACCTAGTGTTAAAGACACTCCGTTCTCTTTGCAACCATACTGTTACTTTCCCGCCAGGTGAGGCGCATTGCGTGCTAAGTGGCGGAAACTCAACGCGCTGCCTTGTTGCAAACCGAGGAAATGAAAAGATTAACATTTCCTGGAGTGAGATCGACGCTTAACGCCTGTTGTGGCGCAGAGGCACAAGCGTGCGACTGTAAACGCGACGGGCTGTGGGTTCGATTTCCCACTCCAGGAAATATATTTAGATGAAATTTAATATACGAAATTATTGAACGATATTAATTACTCAGGTAAATAAGATACTTAATTTAAGACATCAGTGACCAGACACTTCGTTCTCCTGACCAAATTTGAGGGTGACTTGCGGTGATGTGTGTGATCGAGTGGCGGAACATAACGCCGTCCTTTGTCTTACTAGAAAAAACCGATATTTCCGATATTAAAACCGTTTCGAAGCGAAACATCGAAAATTTCGAAATTTATTATTATTATGTTTTACTTCTAGCAAACACTACATAAATGTAATGCTATCTCACTCTTACACACTATGTGTTTGTATTGTGTCTTTTTAGTGTCGTTTTTTCGTTACATTAAGCTTGAGATTCGAACCTAAAGAAATTTAACATCAAAAATAATTAATTTATGTTCCAATATACCCAATTTTGTCAAATTAAGCACACGTAAAAGTATATTTCCGTTTCCTGTAACATTCGCGAAACGAAAACATATTTTAGAGTTGTATCGGGACTTTTATACATAGATAGTATATACGGTGCAAGTGGGTCACCGTTGCACGCGAGCTCACGCGATTAGCTAAGCTGGGTGATGTGAAATAATGCTGTTACAATCAATGCAATACTATCTTCGTAAATGTTATTTTTATATCGAAATTTCATTATTATATAGTAAATTTCTGCCGCTTAGTAAAATGAAAATCAAACAATTTTATTCAAAGTAAGAAGTTACAAGCTTCATTTTTTGAACGTCAAATAATTTACCACCGGTTCACTAAATTTAATGCCTCAGACCTGAGAAGAACCGGCGCAAGAAACTCAGCGGGACATTTTTTTTTTCCGCAGTGATATACCCTCATACTCTCAATTCGGCGGAAAGTGAGGAATGGAAATCTTAAGGGAACGGAGTGTCTTAACACTAGGTTCTTTGGTTCCCTCTGGCCGCTCTGCTTCAAGCGGGATCCAGCCTGAACTTTTAAAAAAATTCTACAAATGAGAATAGAACTGACTGTAAAGGCATAGAGTTATAAGTCCGACGCTTTCCAATAGTGCATTGATGGCGAAAGATTTGTTGGGTTCTTATGGTTGTTAACGGATTCATATAAATAAAAATATGTTTAATAAAGCTAGTGATACTACTTTCGAGTATATTAAGATTTGATTGCGGTTTATGAAAAATACTAAATTATATAAAAAAATTTTTGAACAATTCTAGTTGGGCTTACAAAAACAATCCGAAGAATTTCAATATGATTTTTGTTTCTCTATGAAAAATAAAATAAATCCTAAATAATGTAGGAAAAAAATATATTTATTTTATTTAATGACTGACATTATAAAAGGAAAATGGACACGAGGAGAACAAGAGAGAAAGGTCTTAAAATTTACATAACATACAAATTTTGTATTGCACCAAAATTCGAATCTATACTTTCTCTAAAGGGCCAGCCGTATACAAACTGGTATTCGAGGTCATATAATGTTGAACCTTTAAGTATTCGTTACTAGGTTAATAAGTACAGGTACCTACGTCTTATACAAATTGTATAATATTTTTCCAGCTTCATGCTTTTTTTTTCTTTTTTTTTTAACTTCACGCTGTATCCCGCATATAGCAGGGTAGGTAGAGGGAACCAGATAACCTAGTGTTAATGCTTCATGCTTCATGCTTTTCCCGCATTTAACACGCATAGCAGGGTAGGTAGAGAGAACCTAGTGTCAAGAGTGTAGACAATCGAGAACACACGATAAGTCCACCAATTAGATGCAACTCAACGCAGCGCTTTATCTTGCTAGAGTAGAAAAATGAAAATAATTTAAATATATGTGGCGCAGAGGCACAAGCGTGCGACAGTAAACGCGACAGGTTGTGGGTTCGATTCCCACGCCAGGAAATGTAAAAGTTTAGTATTTTCATTTCTTGGGTCTGTAACAAGGCAAAGCGGGGCGTTGAGTTCCGCCACTCAGCACGCAATACCTCAATTCGGCGGAAAGTAGGGAACGGAGTGTCTTAACACTAGGTTCTCAGGTTTCCTCT
The DNA here is from genome assembly GCA_033558755.1 of Philaethria dido. NCBI lineage: Eukaryota > Metazoa > Arthropoda > Insecta > Lepidoptera > Nymphalidae > Philaethria > Philaethria dido. Next base: position 5,252 of record JAKGSA010001879.1, on the reverse strand, counting down.
CACCCTCCTAAAAAAAAAAGAAAAAATAATCATTAAACCGAGTGGGAATCAAACACACAACCTATCGTATTTGCATTCAGACGATGTCCCACTTAGCCATGATGACCTTCAAACTACATTCATTAGGGTAAATAAGTGAATGCGATTAATTTCCTTCAGTTATCTCTAAAAAGGGTATATGAACTTTTCGTAACAAATTCCATCTAAGGCCTAATGACACTATATGTCGTATATCGTTTTTTATAAACTAGGGTTCTTATATATAGTCTTTATTTCATAGGGTTATAGGCTAAATAGCTTTGTTATATTCTTCTGAAATAATTAAAGTACTACAATGCTAAGTAATGGCATGATCAAAATTTTACAAATCGTTATCTTCATTCACATATGAACCGAGTCCATCTGAGTAAACGTTATAGTTGTGTTTTTTTTTTTTTTTTTTATGGATAACGGATGGCAAACGAGCAGAAGGACCACCTGATGGTAAGTGGATACCTTCGCCCATGAACATCTACAACACTAGAGATGTTGTAGATGCGTTGCCAACCTAGAGGATACAGATGGAAGAGGAGGACAATGTAGTATTCCGTTCTCGGAACCACCACATTTTGGGGAAAGGATGGGTGGGAATGGGAAAACCTGGCTTACATGCCATCCAACCGGAACACATCATAAGATATTTGGCGGTTCGTCTTTGACATGATAGTGGTCGCGAGCCAGACGGAGGACGAACCTCCTACCACCAATAACCATAATAAATAATAGTTGTGTAGACACTTGAAACATACACAGAAGACAAGCACATGGCATATGGGGAGATGTTTTCAAATTGCGATTAACGCAGATAATAACGAAAATATTTGAGTTCTTTTGTTTACTTTTGCTAACTATATTGTGGAATCATTGTCAACCACTTTATTTGAATAATGTGTTACTTGCATGCATGCATTAATATACAATTCAAGAATATTGTCAAAGTCAAAGTCAAATAATTTTATTCAAAATAAGAAGTTACATGCTTCATTTTTTGAACGTCAAATAATTTACCACCGGTTCACTAAATTTAAAGCCTCACACCTGAGAAGAACCGGCGCAGGAAACTCAGCGGGATTTTTCTTTTTTTTTTTTATTCGTCAATAGTTTAATTAATGGCAATGATACCTATGAAACAGACTGGAGCGAGCATTTCATTCCCAAGGTGTGTTATCATTTATAAAATCACTAATTAGGTAATAACCTTTAACATACAAACGTCATTTCACAATTTTTTTAAATTGTAAAATGGAAAGTTCTCGGACGTTTTCTGGGATCGTATTGTAAAAGTATATACATTGTCCCATAAAAGAATTGCGGACTCGAATTAACTCATATGCGAATTAAAATCCTACAGAAAAACACGCCTCTTCCCGCATAGCAGAGTGACTACCCACAGTCATAGAGAACCTAGTGTTAAGACACTCCACTTAAGACTTCCGTATCCTATAGGAAGTCCAGGTTATTTGCTTAATACTAATTAGTTAATACAATAATAAAATATTAAGTCACAAGCAATAAGGTTCCACCGCCATATGTTGCGCACGCGGCAGACGGCAGGCGGCATGCGTTGAACTCCGTATTGTTCCAACACAATGCTTATTATACAAACGGCTGCGTCCGGCCGTTAGGCTAGCCTTGGTAGCTATTGCCTTGTTCGAATCAAGTTTTCTTTGAACGCTTACTAATGTGTCTTAATTTTTAATTAATTGTTTTTTTTTTGGAAATTGAATGGCTTTGGAAGTGAACCTTTTTCGTTTAATAAATTTAAAATATGATTAAATGATTTAACGCCTGTCGTGGCGCAGAGGCACAAGCGTGCGACTGTAAACGTGGTGTGTGGGTTCGATTCCCACTCCAGGAAATGTAAAATTTAGTATTTTCATTTCTTGGGTTTGGTAATAAGGCAAAGCGCGGTGATGAGTTCCGCCACTCGACACGCAATGCCTCAATTTGGTGGAAAGTGGGGAACGGAAATGTTGAAAGAGAATGGAGTGTCTTAACATTAGGTTCTCTGGTTCCCTCTGCCTACCCCACTTTATGCAGGATACAGCGTGAAGTTAAAAAATAAATTAATTAAATAATTTTATAAATTTTCATTAAAATTATATGTGGATTTAATTAGTAATGGATTCTCAGTGAGAATATTTAAGGTTAATTTTAGCATATTTTGTTTTTATTTACCTTGTTTTATTTCCCGTCTTTCTGTTTAATTTTGTGTTAAATTACGTAAACCTACCGACACCTTCCACAAGGTCTATGATCGGGGAAATACTGCTTGTATTAATAGGGTAAGGAAAAATTTTGGACCTCTTGAAAGGGTTACGAAATTGTGCGAATGGATGGGTATGGAATTTGGCATGGTTATAGTTTATGTGGAGAGGAATACAGGAAGGTAATATTTATTTAACAATGAATAAGACACACATTAAATTAATTAAATCAATATTAGGCATATTACCATGTATTTGACACTCACTTTTGTGTAAGGTGACGCGTTGCTAAGACAACGCTTATTTTACGTGTTAACCTATGTACAACGATATATAAATATGGTATTTTTTTTTAACTTCACGCTGAATCCCGCATATACAGATACAGCGTCGATACCGCGGATACAACGTGAAGGTAAAATTTGTACCTATAAATTGTAGTCAAAAAATTTTTTTCTTCATTAATCGCCCGAATCTTTGACATTACTTGTTTGATGGCGGAACTCAACGCCGCACTTAGTCTTATTAGTAAAGAGAAATGAAAATTATTAAAATATCATCACTCCTCTAAGAGGATATCGAACCTACAACCAATCGCGTCTTTAGTTATCGCGTATTTACTTTCAAGAAGTTTACTTACCTAACCTTATTCAGTTGTTTTTGTTATGTCACCCAAGTGTTTAAATGTATGCTTTATATAGAGAAACCATGTTTGTAAAACAATACCTCTATATTGTCATATGTAATAATGGCTGACGTGAGTCGTCATTAGTGGGTGTCATATCTTTTGTTTTAATCTCTTTCCCGTTTTATTTTGTGACTAAGTACTAACTTAGTTTTTAAACTTATTTAGTTAATAGTAATATATTCCCTTATTTTAATGTGCAGGGTAACAGCCTGTCGTGGGCGCGCAGAGGCACAAGCAAAGTGACAGTAAGCGCGACAGGTTGTGGGTTCGATTCCTCGCCCAGGAAATGTAAAATTTAGTATTTTCTACTTTGGTTAAGTAACAAGGCAAAGCGTTGAGTTCCGCCATCACCTGATTAATGCAATGCCTCAATTCGGCGGAAAAGTGGGGAACGGAATTGTTGAAAGAGAATTGAGTGTCTTAACACTAGGTTCTGTTTTCCCTCCGCCTACCCTATAAGTATGCGGGGTTACAGTGAAGTTTTAATGTGGTATATGAATGATAGAGGCCCTAGTGGTGTAGTGGGACATATGGTTGTAAAGACTATTGATTGTGGCTTCGATTCCCATTTTAAGAAATGAATACACAGTGTGGTGTTAAATTTCGGACGGAAAGTGAAGAATTGAGAATCTTGACACTATGATTACTTTGCTATGCGAGAAAATGGTGAAATTGCAAAAAAAATGATTTTTTTATTTAAAAGGTTATTATCTCCGAGACATTGATTAGCTTTAGCATAGAAATGGATTATTATAATAATTAAAATTTTAATAAAAAAAAGAACACAAAGTTCAATTAAAATGCACTCAATAGTTATTACGAATAACTCTAAAACTATATGTCAGATCTTAACTAAAATAAATGGGACCACATCAGAACTAGTTATCATATAAAAGCATCAAAATTGCTTCATCCAGGGAAAAGTTATGCGGTAACACATAAAAATACAGTCCAATAGAGAACCACCTCCTTTTCAAGTTAATTATATATGCAATAAATATTTGTAGCGGTATAATGTAAGCAATTTCTTTTAAAATAAATTTTGGTTTTGGTGAAATTGTAGTCTCTTTCTATAAATTAACATTATTATCGATTTGAAAGCTTTACTCAGATAATTGCATTATTTAAATTAAAATGGTGGTAGCAACTCATGCATTTTTATATTTTATATTAAAGCATTAAATAACTATTTAATGTAGAATAAATTTATTTCATATTTTTACATACTCATATATTAAAATTGCGATTGCGAAGGTCATGGGTTCGATTCCTACTCCAGGAAATGTAAATTTATTATTTTCATTTTCTGGGTTTGGTAACAAGGCAAAGCGCGGTGTTGAGTTCCGCCACTCAACATGCAATGCCTCAATTCGGCGGAAAGTGGGGAACGGAGTGTCTTAACACTAGGTTTTCTTTGCCTACCCTTCTCTATATGCAGGATAAAGCGTGAAGCTATGTATGTATGTATATATTAAAATTTAGCAAGCATTTTTTCATTAAACAATATAATCGATACATTATATGTATGAAACAGTGAGAGCAATAATAGCACAATGTAACAGTGAATAACTATAAACGCGGTTGGTTATGGGTTCGATTTTCACTGTCAGGAATGATCAATGATCAAAATCATTTAACTTATTTTATTTCTTAACTTATTCTGATAAAGTGTGGCGTTTAGTTCCGCCGCTGAAAACGCAATATCTCGAATTCGGGCAGAAAGCGGTAAATGGAGTGTCTTGACCGTCTAGGCTATCTAAGACTACCCTGTTATGCGAGTTAATGTGTGAGGATAGAAAAAAAATATTCAAGTAATATTCTTGCGCATATAATTCAAATATATCATTTACTCAATGTCTATAACATTATCGTTACGTACACATAATGACATTATGAACATAATAACCGCAGCTATGCACGCAGCCAATCTAGCCTTTCTTGTGACGCATCTTAAATGAAAGTGAAATGGTTTCCCGCCAATTGTGCTGTCATCTTTCAAAGACAAATAATAGCTATCATGCTTGAGAATTGACTTTTTGTTTTAGCTCTTTTTACTTTAATGAAATGTATATGTTTAGGACATAGATTTAAATTAACAACAACATTACTAGGAATTTGTTACTACTAGTGTCTTGTTGACGCGTTAACAACGCGTTGCCTAGCAATCTTATTAACCTCAATAACACATGGTTATATCCATGGATGTCAAACCATGATAATGTGTGTAACATTAATGTTATTAATTTAATATATTTCTTATGCATTATAAAAAAAAAAGATATTACCATTCTGCACTCCTTTGCTATATAAACTATGAG
>JAKGSA010001878.1:0-33200 GCA_033558755.1 Philaethria dido | reverse complement strand
GCTATACTATTATGTCTCGAAACTTTGGAGTACATAGTAGTGTCCGCCAGTTTGTCTAACGCCTTGGTGGTGGAGCGCTAGTGACACTCGACTCTCGATGTTTAGCGAGACTACAGCTTGCTGATATCAGACTTCGATGGCACCTGACCGAGTTCAAGTGTTAGTTTAGACAAACGACTGCCTTGATTGCACTGTGCGTGTATATAACATAGACGGCCGCCTGGTGGTTGTGCGTCTGAATTGATATGCGAACCAACGACGTATATTGATCTCACAAATCAATCAACGGCTTATATTGATCTCACAAATCAATTAACGGCTTATATTGATCTCACGAATCAATCAACGACGTATATTGATCTCACAAATCAATCAACTTCACGTATATTGATCTCACAAATCAATCAACACCACGAAAATTGATCTCACAAATCAATTAACATCACAAACCGAATCATAATATTAAAATGCGTAACAAAAACTAAAACTTTAGAATGATAGGAAGAACAGCTAACTAATAATTGATCATTTGCTTAGGAATTGTAAGTATCATATACGAGTATGTTGACTGTTCCTTGCGTCCTGGAGAGTTCATAAGACTGCGTGGTTATTGCTAAGTTCAATCAGTCAGGCAGGAATTCATGGTTCGTGGCGGGGCGGGGCCACTAGCTATCTTTCTTCTTATTATGACTACAATGGGTAGTTATAAGTGGGAGATAGATAGGACGCGTCCACGGCTTTTCTTTGGAACGAGCTGTGGGTGATTTCAGAGGAATATCGATGATATAATGATTACTATAAACAACGATACCTTCTGATGGCTAATTAATACATATACAAGTCGAAACCTTCTGATGGCAAATTTATAAAAAGGGGGATTACCTTCTGATGGTTATTATGCGATATTAATATATTAATGACTGGAATTTTCTTAATACTTTTATCTCTGAATCTCTCAAAGATCATGGGTTATTAACGAAAACAACAGTAAAGGATCCTAACCACTAGACAAATCATGAGCATGATAAATAAATATGTATTATTTAAAATGCAAATAACAGTTACACTATCATGATAGCCTCTCGTTAAATGAATTAAGATATATATATATATATATACACTATATATATATATAGGAAAGCTGATGATATAAAGATTCCATTTTCCTGTTCCTGTGAAGGAGGGTTTTATATTACCTAGGGAGTATATTTACATTAGGTTATTTTGCGTAACTTGTAAGTATAATTAGTAATTGTGGTTTTAACAATGAAAGTTAAATATTTTATATTACGGCGTTGAGTTCCGCCACTCAGCACGCAATGCCTCAATTCGACGGAAAGTGGACCTGAGTGTCTTAACACTATGTTCCCTCTCCCTACCCTGCTATGGGATACAGCGTGAAACTATGTAACTAAGGACGTATGTAACCATGACTACTGGTTTGACATCCGTGTTTATGTAAACATTTATTTTATTAATTTAATGTACATTTTGGGCATTATTTAAAAAAAATGTTAGCATTCTGCACTTCCCTATATAAACTATAAGTGTGCCAAGTTTCATGCTCCTCCGTATCCATAATTTTCGTAAAAAAGGGTACAAAGTTTTCGCTTCACGTATTTATATATAGATATACAAATATAACAATAAAATTGCCTACATTTTATTAAGTGTCTCTTATATTAATCGTATACAGTTTCGCACTTTATGCCAAAAAGTAAAGTAGTCAGAAAGAACCAAGTGTTAAGACATTTCGTTTTCTACTATCCGCCCAAAATCTACGCTTTGTGATGGTTCACTCATGACCGTGCTTTGTGGGTGTCGTAACGCGCCACAATGATCTAAATACGATAATAAAAGTAAATTAACAGACTTGTATGCCCGGAAATTTTCGTGATTTTTAAATATTTTCTAAAACTGGTCTAAATAAAATGCACTAAAAATTACAACTATTACGAATAACTCAAAAACTACTCATCAGATTTTAACTAAATAATATAAATGAGACCACATCTGAATTACTAGCTATCATTTCACAAAGTATCATCAAAATTAACCCACCCAGTAAAAAATACAAACGAATTGAGAACCTTTTCATTCTTTTTTGAAAATAGTTAAAAAGTATTGTAACAAAAATAATATATATATTTTACAATCAAACGAATGTAACATTCCTAAGATACGTTTCCGGCATATATAAATTCTTTGTTAGTTAATGAAAATGGCCGCGTTTGTCAATGTCCAGATGGAATTAATGGGATTTTTTATTATTACTACAATATAAGACGTGAGGTGAATGATCGGAACAGATTGTGTCGGTAAGCCATAAGTTAATACGGTAAAGGCCGTATATTTACTGCTAAGTATATAATATGTTTCATTCTCCCATCTCATATCTCATAACAAAGCGCGGCGTTGAGTTCCGTCACTCAGCACTCAATGGCTCGTTTTGGCGGAAAGTGGGGAACGAAAACGGAGTGTCTTAACACTAGGTTATCATTGCCATACCTGCTATGTGCGGGATACATCGTGAAGCTATAAATAAAAATAATCTTAATATAATTTCTCCAATCTAACAACATAAAACGCGGTGTTGAGTTCCGCCACTTAACACATATTGTCTCAAATTTGTCTGGAAAGCGGTGAATGAAATGTCTCGACCTAATAAGGTTAACGCCTGTCGTGGCGCAGAGGCACAAGCGTGCGACTGTATACGCGACAGGTTGTGGGTTCGATTCCCACTCCAGGAAATGGAATTTTTCATTTCCTAGGTTTGGTAACAAGGCAAAGCGCGGCGTTGAGTTCCGCCACTCAGCACGCAATGCGGCGGAAAGTGGGGAACGGAGTGTCTTAACACTAGGTTCCCTCTGCCTACCCTGCTATATGCGGGATACAGCGTGAAGCTGTTTTTTGTGTAATTTTATTTCAATGTCACGCTTTTTTTTTAATATAGTACGCTATTCAAAGGGAATCTACGGCCAAGACACTTAGTTCTTCGCTTTGTACCTGAATTCGACATTATATTTAATGTGGCGGAAATGAACACCATGGTAAAGCGCGCTGTTGAGTCCAGTGTCATTAGATAAATGTTACCAGAATGGAGAAATCTATATATAAATACGTGAAGCAAAAACTTTGGATCCCTTTTACGAAAATTACGCAGACGGAGAGGCATGAAACTTAGCGCCTTATAGTTTTGTATGAGGAGGAATTGCAGGAGATGCTAATATTTTTAAATGTGTATAAAAGTATATTAAATTAATTAACTAAATGTTACACACGCTACCATGATTTGACATCCATGTTTATGTAAAGTGACATATACGTGAGCTACGCAATGCGTTGATAACGCATTTGCAGGGACTAGTTAATATAATTTAATATAAACATACCCTTAGTGAAAATCAGACCCACAGCCAAAGGTTTCAGTCAGACGTTGTATTGCCCACGGTGACCTCCACAAAATATTTCAAGGCCTCTAAAAACTACTTAAACAAAGCTATTTAATATTTTATAATAAAAATAGCACTAGAAGCAAAATTCAGAAAACATTTTCATCGTCTATTTATTCTGAAAGATTATTGTGAAGTGCTCTTTATAAATCAATATTTGTTTGAGTACTGAGTAAATTAAAACTGTTTTGCTTTTTAACACTTTTTGACTTAATAAGTATTGTTGAAGACTTTTTTAAAGGAGTGTTATTTGTAAAGAGGAGTGTTAAAAGAACGGAGTAATCTTAACACTGGTTTGGGCTCGTCGAGAGGATGAGTGATAAAGAAAGAATGGTGAGAAAGATAACTATTGAAGCAAAGGTGAGCGGCAAGAGGAGAATTTAGGGAGACCTCGGTTGAACTGAGAACACAGTATCAATGATACTGGAGGAAGGTCACGTAAAGCACGAGGACCCGGAGTGTGCATGAAGAGGTTAATGACTGTGGACAAGGCGAAAGAACATGCAGGGGCGTAGCGTTTGGCGCTCCGTTTTCTCTAACTACCCTGCTAGGGATAAGCGTGAAGTTCGAGGAGAGTTAGGTGTCTTAAAATATTATGCCTTTTAGCTTCGCGCTCTTAGCCGCAGAATAGAATAGGGTGGTGTCAATACTCTCCGTTCGCCTCATTCTGTTCAAAAATCGAAACATTACGTGTTAAGTGGTAAAAAATACTTTAAATATAATCTTTTTTCTTCAAGTGGGCATTGAACCCACGGCCCATTACGTTGCAGTCAGACACTGTCACTGTGCCATAATATCTTGCTGTTTTGTCCTTTGGAAATGTATCATGTGGTTAAGTCAATAACATTTTCATATTATTTCATCAAAAACAAACTTATTACTCAGTGAATAAGTATCAATGTGTTTTTATTGTATCCATTGGAGTTTTCCTTATTTGATGAAAAACATTGAAATTAAAAACGAACGAATTTTATGTTAAAATAATAACCACCGATGAGACCCAGCGAACAACCGCCGGCAACTTAGTACGCGGCATATTGACTTCCATATGCCGTCAACTATGTAGTAATGTAAGTTTAAAAGGTAATTCAAGCTTCAACACCTGTCATGGCGCAAGGCACAGAAGCTTGCGACGCGACAGGTTGTAAATTCGATTCCACTTTCCAGAAAATGTAAAAAATTTAATATTTTAATTTCCTGGGTTTTGGTAACAGGCATGAGCGGCGTTGAGTTCCACCACTCAGGTTGCAATGGCCAATTCGGAGAAAAGTGGAGGAACGGGTGTCTTATCACTAGATACAGCGTGAAGCTATGTATGTATGTATGCTCAAGAAGCTTCGTCTCACATAGCAGGATAATCAGAAGAACTTAGCGATGTCAAGACACTCTGTTTCCACTTGTCCACCCAAATTTGACATTGTGTGCTAGGTGCCGCAACTCAACGCTAGTTTTGAAAGGGAATACGAAATGATAACCAATCACTTTTATTTACACTGTTTTTTATTAAACCTCCTGCACTGGGGTAGGCAGAACCTGAGAACCTAGTGTTAACACTCCGTCTTTTTTACTTTCTGCTGATTTGAAGCCCACATACTGGTAAGACACCGGGGCTATCAGAGCTGGGAAATAGAAATACTAAATATTAATTATTGTTAATAGTGTAATATTTTTTATAATTACACAGTAACCACAATAATTTTAATTTGTTCTTTAAATTTACACAAAGGGTTTAAAAAATAATGGTTACAAAATCAAAATTTTACATACTTTTCACATAGAAACTAAATATATTTGAAATATTATTGCAAAGTTTCAAATAAATTCTATTAAGAGTAAAACCTAATAGCAGAAAGGCAGAAATTCTAGAGTCTCAATTATCTCCACAGACATCAATTTGCATTTACTGAATGCACCATGTGTTCTTTTGTTATTTCAATGGATTTTACAAGCCAATCTAGGATTTACTTTGTAATCCGACTGTTTTATCAAAAATCCGTTATATAATAAGATATAGTCGTAACAACACATCGCTTTTAGTGATAAAGGCCGCCTTTTGTAATCTTTAAGTATTATTGAAATTTTCAAATTTCAAACATATATACATGCATAGCTTCCTTTGTATCCCGCATATATAACGGGGTAGGTATAGGAACCTAGTGTTAGACACTCCGTGCTTACTTTCCATACCAATTTGAGACATTGCGTGCAGACTGGCGGAACTCAATGCCTGCGCTTTTTGCCTTGTACTGCTCTCTTGAAATGAAAAATTCTTTCCTGAAATATTTCTTATTATTTGCAATATAGAGGTTTTATTATTGCAAGCTGGTGGTCCCCATTGACGCGTTATGCTTATATCCTAGCAACGTATACGTCACTTTATACAAGTGTGTCAAGTTTCATGCGCACTCAGTCCGCGTAATTTTAATATAATCACACGTATTATATAAAGATAAATTTAATTTCTTTGTTTTTGTAATTCACGTGAAATACGACTCTACTTTTTTGTTACTTTATAATTTCTTTAAGAAACAAAAAAATTTTAACAGTAACTAATAAAACTACAAAGTGTAAACTACAACTTCTTTCAATCAAACAAATTACATTTAGCCTAAAAATATATTAAAATAACACCAAAAGCAGAATTTAAAGATAAAATTCGATTTCTTTATTCTTTCTTACTAATTTGTATTGTTTGGTATGAGAAGAAACTCCTTAGCAATTCATGGATTCATCGTGCGGGTGCGGGGCATCGTTGCAGAGAGAGGAGTTTGGAGAGTGCCTGGGACTTATGACCCAAGTGTAGGTTTGAGGGGCCTTTAAAATGCGCATTAACGTTCACCTCCACTTTCCACACTCCTCCCTCTACCTAACCAAATTTGAAAAGATCCTACTAATGCCGCCTCCGAAATATGTGCTAGAAATGAACTGATAATAGTTTTAGACAGGCCAAGATCTTTTAATAGATTATAGAAAGATTTCGCTGTTATACCTTTCGCGCCTACCTCTACCGCGTATAAATAACCTCTAAACCTATTCCTGGTCAGTTCGTTGGTAAGTTCGTAATAGATAGATAGATAGAAAAACTTTATTGCACACTTGAAATTATACATAAAGAAAAAATCTTATATAATACAACAAATGCACAAAGGCGGCCTTATCACCAAAAGTGATCTCTTCCAGGCAACCTAACTGAAAGGATCTACAGATAAAAGCGGGCACAATGCGGTGCAAAAAATATAACGGATATAACTAAATAAATAAATCAACCTAACATACTGTTAGTCCTACATACATACATATATTCCAATATAATAGTAAATATACATGAATGAATACATACATATAATATATACATACAAATATACATAAATATATATATTTCTATAATAAATATACTACATGTGGAGATAGTGTTTCTTGACTCTGTATTTAAATATGTTTATAGACTCGGATTGTTTTATACTACGTGGTAGTGCATTCCATAACTTCACTGCATGGATAGTAAAGGATTTTGTGTAACATTGTGTACGGCACAGTGGTATCTCAAGTATGTTGTCACTTCTAATAATACTTATTGATCTTAAAATGATGGTCTTCAAACATTAAAAACATATACAATAGACGAAGAGAAATCAATTAAATAAAGAAACAATTGTTTTTAAATGGTTTATCTGCGTGTCTGTCTGTTTATTTTTGAAACCACTGAACGGATTTGAATGAAACTTACGTATAACGTACGTACGTACAACTATTAGTCCTGAACAGGATTCATATTAAAAATAGTCTCTTAGAAGCGTTGTTCTACATGATGAATATCTTTTTATTTAAATTATATGGTCATAATAACAAAGTTGGGACTCCATAGTTAAAATTGTGTAAAAGGCGAAATAATTTTGATTGGATTTTAGCTTCACGCTGTATCCCGCACAAAGGAGGGTAGGCAGAGAGAATTTGAGAACCTAGTGTTAAGACACTCTGTACTCTTTTAACATTTTAGTCCGCCGAATTCCCATTGTCCGCCGAATTGAGGCTGTGCGTGCTGAGTGGCGGAACTCAACGCCGCGCTTTGCCTTGTTACCAGAGCCAGGAAATGTGAATAGGAAATTTTATTTAATATTTTCATTCCCTGGAGTGGGAATCGAAGACACAATCTGTCACGGTTACAGCCGCACGCTTGTGCTCCGCGCCACAAGTCTCTACTACTTTAAGACACTCTTAATAAATATATAACAAGTATAAACATATAAATGACTATCTAACATGTAAATAGTCAACCAAAGTTTAACGCTTAACCTTGCACATTTCAACACAATACAAAAATCCCAAATCTTAGTAAGGCCTATTGCGTAATTCATGAGGAACCCTTTTTACCACACAGTAAGGTGAGGTCCCACAAGTATAGTTTCATCGCCAACAGTGATTGCTTCCGTTTTATCGTGATATATATTCAAATCATTGTATTTTTACACTTTCTTATACCTTGACTATTATAAAGAAGAGGGATATTTTACTAAAGATTTTATTTCTTCTGTATAACATACATACATACATACATAAATACACACATACATACATACATACATAGATACATACATACAACAAAAATAAATACACACATACATACATACATACATAGCTTCACGCTGTATCCCGCATATCGCAAGAGGGAGAAGTGGTAAGACACTCCGTTCCCTATTTTCTGCCGAATTGAGGCATTGCGTGCTGAGTGGCAGAACTCAATGCCGCGCTTTGCCTTGTTACCAAACCCAGGAAATGAAAAATTCCATTTTCAGGCTCTGTTCTAGTGTCAAGACTCTCCGTTGGGCGCTTTCAGCCTAAATTCGTGACAATGAGTGTTAAGTGGCGAAACTCAACGCTGCTTGTGTCATCAGAGCGGAAAAATGTAAAAATCTAAATATAATCACGACCTTAAGTGGTAATCGAACCCACGAGCAATCCACCACCTTGGATTGTGGTACACGATGATCTCCTAAATATACGAATATCTTATGACAATAATTAAAGCTTTTCAATTCATATATTGAGTTTCAATTTAACCAAAATGTTGAAACCAGCCCAACAAGTAATCTCTCGCTAGAAGTAAGACCAAGAAAGAAATATTTATCTAGTAATACAAAAGCGACAGTGTTGTAACGTAACCGCAATCCTCGCTTGGCAAGCTGCCGAGACCACACTAAGAATGCTGGCTCATGTTATATATGTACGTTTTACAATCCTTATCTAGCATGTATTGATGGCTATTATGTAATTTATGTTGAAAATGTCCTTTACTTTAAATAAATTGAACAAATTTCGATACTATCTACTAGTGCCGTATGGTGAAAATTTTAGAGTTAAGTCGTTATATATAAGTCTCTTTTTTTTTTAACTTCACGCTGTATCCCGCATATAGCATGGTAGGCAAAGGGGACCTGAAAACCTAGTGTTAAGACACTCCGTTCTCTTACAACAATTCCGTTCTCCACTTTCCGCCGAATTGAGAACTTTCTATCGTGGCCCAGAGGCACAAGCTTGCGACTGCAATCGCTACAGGTTGTGGGTTCGATTCCCACTCCAGGAAATGTTAGTATTTTCATTTCCTGGGTTTAGACAGAGTTGGGAGAAAAGGGTAAGAGACAGAGTTAAGAGAAAAGGAGACGGAGTATCTTGATACTCCGTCTCCTTTTTGTTCGAAATCGCGACATTGCGTTCTTAGTGGCTGAATTAAACGCCGCGTTTTGTCTTCAAATAAATATAATATAATGATTCCCAAGAAATGAAAATACTAAATTTTACATTTCCTGGAGTGGGAATCGAACCCACACCCTGTCGCGTTTACAGTCGCACGCTTGTGCCTCTGCGCCATGACAGGCGTTATTATTATTTTCATTTCTTGGGTTTGGTAACAAGGCAAAGCGCGGCGTTGAATTCCGCCACTCAACACGCAATGCCTTAGTTCGGCGGAAAGTGGGGAACGAAAATGTTGAAAGAGAATAGAGTGTCTTAAACACTAGGTTCTCTGGTTCCCTCTGCCTACCCCGCTATATGCGTGATACAGCGTGAAGTTAAAAACAAAAAAAAAATAATGATTCCCCTAAGTGAGGATTGAATCCTATAACCAATCATGTTTACAATCTAACACTACCTATATCATTTTATGCTTTAAACGATATATGTCCTTTCAAATGTACTTAAGTCGACAATGTAATTGCTTCTCTATCGTCTTATTTCTTTTCCTGTGACATTTGCAAATTGTCGCTTTTTCTGTAGTAAAATTTATATAGCTTTTAGGGTTCCGTTTCCAAAAAAATATAAATAGTCTAATAAAGGACTATTGAAAATAATTTAATGGGTACTAGTATCTTTATATCAGACTTCTTCGAACAATCTTCAAATATAGAAAAATGTTTCGACAACGAACACGACACGACATAACAAAAAACGACTATAATTTGAGCTTATCTATGATTTATAATATTAAGTTCATACTTCTTACACAGCAGAGTAGGCAGAGAGAAAATATTTTTATACATGGTTACACTCCATTCATCGATTGGAAATTCTTTGTGTTAAGTGCAAAAAATTAGTGCTGTGGTTTTTTACCAGGATAAATAAATAAATTAAATATAAAGATTTCACCAAGTGAGAATCGAACCAATAATTATTGTGTTTATAGTCAGATGCTGTATCACTGTTTCACGATGGCCTTATAATTAAAAAACCTATATATAAAACATAATATAAATAAAGCTTGCGTTACTTAGTGAGGGACAGGAAAGGACAGAAATTTGGTATGTATGCTTCATGTGGAGTATAGAGAAGCACTAACAGACGTTTTCGATGAAAAAGGGGAAACAAAAGGATTTTAGATTCCATAGCCTACGCAAACGACGTCACGGGATACAACATACAACAACCAAAGAGAATCCAAGAACCTAGTGCTAAGACACTCCGTTCTCTTAACATTTCCGTTCCCCATTTTCAACCAAATTGAGGCGATGCGCACTTTGCGTGGTTACCAGAGCTTGGAAGTGATAATTTGAAACATTATTTTTTTATAATAAATTACGCCTGTCGTGGCGCAGAGGCATAAGCGTGCCACTGTAAACGCGACAGGTTGTTAGTTCGATTCCCAATCCAGGAAATAGATTTTTTCATTTCCTGGGTTTGGTAACAAAGCAAAGCGCGGCGTTGAGTTCCGCCACTCAACACGCAATGCCTCAATTCGGCGGAAACTGGAGAACGGAGTGTCTTAACACTAGGTTCCCTCTGCCTACCCTATGTGTGTATATATAAATAATTCATATTTGCATTTCCTGGAATAGAAATCGAACCCACAACCTATCACATTTACAGACGCTCGCATGTGCCTCTGCGCCATAACCGACCAGTGCTAGTGAAGAACCATCGGAGCTCAATTCCCACTGGAACTTGTTTTTATTTTTGTTCTTTTAACAGCTGTCGACTAAATTTCAAACAGAAGTTGAAATATAAAATGCAAAATATGATTTTATGTTACAAAATCGTGAAAAGTTCAGACAATCTCTTCTCGGTATGAATTGCTTTAAATAATATATTCTGTAGACAATCAAACGACACTGTGGCAAATTTGTGACTTGATAGTTTTAGGTTCGAACTTCATACGACGAAATGTTTAATAAATTATTATCGCTCTACCGTCCGATTAGAACTCAGCATATACATTTTCACGGTGTTAAGCTCCGCTACATAACATATAAATATATATTAAATATTATTTTTTTTAGCTTCACGCTGTATTCCGCACATAGCAGGGTAGGCAGAGGGAACCTGTGAAACTAGTGTTAAGACACCCCATTCTATTAAGGTTTACGATCCCCACTTAAATATTTTTTTTTCATAATTTCAATTGAAAAACAATCTTTCAAAATAGTATATCGTGGAGAAAATGTTTTATTAATAGGTTAATTTAATGTATCATAATTGCGGTTATCGTGACGCAGTGGATCAAAGTCAGTGTTTGTAAATACGATTGCTTGTGGGTTCGATTTCCACTTGATGAGTAATTATATATAAATTATTTTCATTTCTTCGCTCTGGGAACAAAGCACGGCGTTGAGTTCCGCGAAATCGGTGAACGTCTTGATACTAGGCTTATTCTGGCTATGCAGGATAGCTGAGGATATGCGTAAAGCTATTAGGGTCTTCCTTCATTCGAGTATTTCTTCAAAACATAGATTAAAAAACTTTTCAAGTCCTTACTTCCTGTTTCAGATTCAGAAAACTGTAAAATCTGATATATAAGTAACCTGATATATATATATATATATATATTTTTTTATTTTGTTATTATTTAATAAATTTACATATATTATTTTATAATTATAGGCACTACAAAAAACCACTCAGGTTTATCTCGAGTGCCATATTCGTCCTTATTATTTATTAAGTTATATTTATATAATATTTTTTTAGCAATTGTTTAATATTCATATGAGTAAGTTTCGATCTTATATTATATTCTAAGCTATTTATTAAGTGAGGAACTATGTATGCCCTGGTGCGCTTACATATACAGTAATAATATGTAGTACATGAGTAAATACGATAGTAACTGTAGTTTTCTGGAACTATACTAATTATAGTTTTTCTAGGTGACAAAGTAGAATCGTTTTAGTCTAATCAACAAGGCGTTAACTGTAAAATATTGTCAAATGTACATTTTCAAAGCAATTTGTACTACAAAGTGTATTTAAATGATATTGAAGTAATTTCGAGGAAATTTATAACGAGCTTCGCTTCCCAGTTTTCCATTTGATTACCTTTAACTTAAGTACCAAGGCCTTAATAATAATCAACCTTAATGGCATGGCGTCCGATTGCTAATGCGAATGATTGTGGGTTCGATTCCTGTCCAGGGACTGCTTCACGCTGTATCCCGGACATGGCAGAGTATACAGAGGGAACCTGAGAACCTAATGTTAAGACACTCTGTTCAACTAACGTTTTCGTTCCCTCCTTCCAGGGACTTATTATATTTAATTTAGTTTCATTTCTCTCCTTTGGTAAGGCAAGAGCGGAGTATCGCCACTTGACACTAATAATGAAGCTGAAAATAGAAAAAACAGATATTTAATAAATTGCAAGAAAATTTCATTATACCGCATTATCCAGTTAAGTAACTTTTATTACTAGCTGTACCTGGCGCGTATATATATATATATATATATATATATATTTATATGGAAAAGGACAAGGCAAACGAGCGTTCGGGCTACCTGATGGTAAGTGATCCCCGCCGCCCATGGCCCCGTGTAACACCCACGTACGAAAAATCAGTACACAAATTTTTATAATAATCGGTACTGTAGTTTTTGAGTTCATCAATGATATACAGACAAAAAAGTCAATTTTATATATATATATATATATATAGTAAAAAACTAAAATGTTAAATAGCTAATGTCATAATGTCAGTTTTTCGTGGCGCACGCATTCTAAAAATTTGCTCTCTTTATCTTTCCTTGACGCGTATAAAGAATTATAATTTCTAAAATAAGCTAATATTATCTTCGAAATTCACTGTAATGCCATTATATCTTACTAGTTAACTAACAGCACTTATCGCAAGCCCGATTTAGTTCCGTATAAAATTAGAAGAAATTCAATAAAGTGAACGGACACGTCTCGAAAACAATCGAAGAACAAAGTCTTGTGTATCATAAAGTAAGATCTTGAAAGGTAAAAGTTTCTAAGTACCAATACGAATATTATACGTTATTGAGCTGAAACGGAAGATACTTTTAGTTTAGTTCGAGTAGTGTCAAGATATTCCGTTTGTCATTTTCTGTCCTAATTTTTTTGGTTTTATTGATAACGGTTGGCAAACGAGTAGAAGTACCACCTGATGGTAAGTGGTTACCGTCACCCATGAACATCTACACCACCAGAAATGTTGTAGATACGTTGCCAACCTAGAGGATACAGATGAAAGGGGAGGATAATGTAGTAGTCCGCTATCGGAACCACCACATTTTGGGGAAAGGATGGGTAGGAAAGGGGAAAAAACCTGGCTTACATGCCATCGAACCGGAACACATCATAAGATATTTGGCGGTTCGTATTTGTCATGATAGTGGTCGCGAGCCAGACGGAGGACGAACCTTCTACCACCAAGCTACTGGGATACCCGCCTCTTACGGGACGCTACCCAACGGCGGAGGGGAATTGTATTCTAACCCCCGTCCCCTCACAGGGTAAATTCTATGCGAACACAACAAGCGACATTGCGCGTTGTGCGACGAAACTCAATGCTGCAATTTGGCTTACTTGAACGGAGAAATAAAAATAATTTAAAAAAAATCATACCCCTGAGCGAAAATTGGACCCAAATATATCATAATATCATATCATATCAATAGAAAGACAGAGAAATTAGAGACCAAATCTTTTTATATATAATTTTACATAATTTATTAGATTCTGGTTATCTGTTAGGTGATTTACACATTAAATGTCCACTTTTTAATGCCCGATTTAGATACACTTTCTACATTCCTTCAGTCTTCAAGACAATCTTGTAGAAACCATAATAATAAGTATAACGAAATTGGTATATACCACAACAATATTAAACAATATCGTAAGAAAATTATGGATAAGGTTTAAAATAAGGATGTTTTTGTAACAGAATAGAATAGAACAGAATAGAACAGAATAGAACAGAATAGAACAGAATAAAACAGAATAAAACAGAATAGAACAGAATAGAACAGAATCGAACAAAATAGAACAGAATAGAACAAAATAAAACAAAATAAAATAAAATAAAACAAGTTCAATTACAGTCAAACGCTATCTTACAACGCCGTGACGGTATATACATACTATTATGTATACATGTTAATATATAGCAGAGGAACGAAAGTGGGGAACGGAGTGTCCTAACACTAGGTTCCCTCTGCCTACCCTGCTATATGCGGGATACAGTGAAGTTAAAAAAATATAGTAGAGGCTCCGCTGACGTGTAAAATTTTCCTTAGCAATGTGTATATCGTTTTACACAAAAGTATATTTCAAAAGCATCACAGTATGTGTAATATTTACTTAATAAATTTAATGGATTCTTTATGCATTATTTATTAAAGTTTTCAGTATCATAAACATCACAACTACGTTACAATATCACGATATGTCCTATTTTGGGCTTAAATCTGTCAGTAAAGAAAATCACTTCTTAGCATTAATCTATTATATATATATATATAGATACTTTAAATTATTTCAGTATTTTTTTTAATTAAAGTTACGCCTGTCATGGCGCAGAGGTACAAGCGTGCGACTGTAAATGCGAGTGGTCGTGGGTTCTATTCCCACTCAAGGAAATGTAAAAGTTTAGTATTTTCGTTTCCTGGGTTTGGTAACAAGGCAAAAGCGCGGCGTTGAGTTCCGCCACTCTGCACGCAATGCCTCAATTCAGCGGAAAGTGGGGAACGGAGTGTCTTAACACTAGGTTCTCAGGTTCCCTCTGCCTATCCTGCTACATGCGGGATAAAGCGTTAAGTTAATAAAAGAAAAGAAATATAATTTCATAGATAAGAAGTGTTAAGGTGTGATATTGTTATTTAAACTTTAAAAATTTTTATTACTTTACTACAAAGAATTTTATTACTTTCAAAGTAAATCGATATAACTTATATCAGTTATATAAAATAAGCCTTTATTAATGTTTCATTTTTATATAAATTTCAAATTATCCTTTGATAAAAGGACAAATATATTAAATACAATCACGCCTGTCGTGGCGCAGAGGCACATCCGTGCGACTGTAAACGCGACAGGTTGTGGGTTCGATTCCCACTCCAGGAAATGTAAAATTTAGTATTTTCATTTCTTGGGTTTGGTAACAAGGCAAACGGTGGCCTTGAGTTCCGCCACTCAACATGCAATGCCTCAATTTGGCGGAAAGTGGGGAACGGAAATGTTGAAAGAGAATGGAGTGTCTTTACACTAGGTTCACTGGTTCCCTCTGCCTACCCCGCTACATGCGGGATACAGCGTGAAGTTAAAAAAAAAAGCAATTACGCATACGGTCATGTAACTAATCATGTTCATTTACTTCAATTTGTCTAAATTAGTAGACACCATATGAAACCTTTCTTATTTTTCTGGTTTTATTATTTTTTATTCGCCCAATAAAAACACAAAACATAAACATATATTCATATATTCTCAAAAATAGAACGTTTAATTTACATTGTTGAATCATAATTAATGAAATAGAATTTTTCATTTCCTGGGTTTGGGAACAAGGCAAAGAGCGGCGTTGAATTCCGCCACTCAGCACGCAATGCCTGAATTCGGCGGAAAGTGGAGAACGGAGTGTCTTAACACTAGGTTCCTTCTGCCTACCCTGCTATATGCGGGATACAGCGTGAAGCTCTGTGTGTGTTTTAAATCATATGTGCCTAAGGAGTCGTTATCGACCTACTGAAAAAAGCTACTTCCGGTAAAAATATACATATTTTAGGTTTAGTTATTATTTTATTAGGGATACTCATATCCAAAATTATCTGTTATAAAAACGAAATAATTCCAATAAAATTGAAAGTACGCGAACAAAAGTAAATTTAATTACAAACTTTTATGCATCTAAACTTACCTGGGGCGTGAAATTAGGTGGCTGCAGTGGATTACAGGAAGGCGGAGCCGCGGTACTGCCATAGTGTTGTTGGTATGAAGAAGTTAGAATCTTCTTATGGGCGGCCGCGTGGGCTCTGTACGCACTGACACTCAATTTCATTGTTACGTCACTATTTACTTCAACATATTTGATTTATATATTTTTTTATATTTATTTATTACGTCTATATATGCACTTAACACTCAGTCCAGCTTAATGGCGTCTATCTGAAACAAAAGAAGCGTTTTCAATGAGACACAAGTACTAATGAGATCGTAATTAAGATAAGTTTTTGTTTATATCAACATTATATAAAATGAAATTGTTTAACCCGATTTTTCTCTTGTAAGATATAGTACGGCGTTTAGTTCCGTGACTCAACACGGAATGTCTCGATTTCGGGTGAAAACGAAGAAAGGCAGAGAAAATTATATAACTAGTGTCTCCGTAAATGCGTTAATAACGCATTGCGTAGTGACGTATGTTTCACTTTATATAAACATGGATGTCAAATCAAGGTAGTGTGTAATATTTATTTTATTAATTTTATGTATGTTTACGCAATATTTTTAGAAAATATAATCATTCTGTACTCCTTCTCTATATAAACTATAATGTGCCGAGTTTCATGCTCCTCCGTCCGTGTAATTTTCGTAAAAAGGGATCCAAAGTGTTTCCTTCACATACTCGTATAACTTATATCAGTTAGATATTCAATAGAAAAGAGAAAGGAACGGAGTGTCTCTGACACTTTCTTTTAGAATAAGGTGTAAAGGTAAAAAGAAAAAAAATTGCCGATGCTAGAAAGAAAAGGGCGTCCCTCTTCAGCTTCACGCTAAAAAAACGATTACAGAGAAAATATATTAAAACGTGTAAAATTTAAATATGACCACAACAAAAGTAAAAAGTTCTGCAATAACATACATAAAAAAAAGTCGAACTTAAAACTTCCTATTTTTTTTTAAATCGGTTAAAATATCGATTTGTTTTCAACTACTCGATCGTTACGCTAGAGATTTTTTTTTCACAATCACGTATTTCTTTCCATTCGTATTGAATTCAGAGTATGGGAATTTCGAATTAATAATGTTTGAAGTACTTTGTGGATATTTTTGCATTTCCTATAGTAGTGATGGATACAGATTATTTTCTTCTTACATAATACATTTTTTTTTGTAAGGAAAATTATAATATAAATATTATAAATATAAAATATTTAATAAATGCCTGTCGTGGCGCAGAGGCACAAGCGTGCTAGTGTCAACGCGACAGGTTTTGGGTTCGATTCCCACTCCAAGAAATGGAATTTTTCGTTTTGCTGGGTTTGGTAACAAGGCAAAGGCGCTGCGTTGGGTTCCGCCACTCAGCACGCAATGCCTCATTTCGACGGAAAGTGAGGAACGGAGTGTCTTAGGTACTAACTTTAGGTATTAACTTAATGCTAAGTTCCTTCTGCCTACCCTGCTATATGCGGGATACAGCGTGAAGCTTAATATTCCAAATGTAGACAGAAATTTGTTTACCCAGAAAACAAATAATAAAGTGATTATTAGAATTTCTCTGCCTATAAAACACGAGACTATCGTAAAGTAAAAACATTTTAGAAAAGAATACTTTAAATACTTTTTGGTTTGGTACACAACCTCCCGCACATAGCAGGGTAGGCAGAGGGAACCAAAGAATCTAGTGTTAAGACACTCCGTTCTTTTTGTAACATTTCCGTTGCCCACTTCCCGCCCAATTTAGGCAATTGGTGCTGTGTGGAACTCAACGCCGCGCTTTATCTTGTACTAAAGCGAAGAAATACAAAATACTAAGTATTATTTAATAATTTCATTTCCTTAAGTGGGAATTGAATCCACAACCTGTCGCGTTTAAAAACGACGTTTACTTGCTTGTGCCTTGACGCCGCGACATTACAATCATTATTTTTTTTACTTTTTCATAAAAACTCTAGAACTACGCAATCTTACCCCATACATTATAAAAGTTAATAAAAATAACTCTTAAAATATTATAAAGTAATTAAAGTTATAATATCGATATAATTTGATGAAATAAAAGCCCATCTCTAGTATGACAAGTGGCGCCTTTGTGTCGAGTGTAAACGCCTGACGATTCAAGAGACGAGTCAACATAGCGGCACATTTTTATTGATCTTCTTAATGTCTTTAGATGATATCTACTGTATATATAGCTTTATAAAACTCGAAGTTTCTGAAGGTAAGGATTATAATTCAGACTTTAATATAAAAGAAAACTCAAAACTTAAATCTAATATGACTACATAACTTCTTATGTAGCTAGTTGTTTGGTGGTAGGAGGTTCGTCCTCCTTCTGGCTCGCGACCACTATCATGTCAAAGACGAACCGCCAAATATCTTATGATGTGTTCCGGTTCGATGGCATGTAAGCCAGGTTTTCCCATTCCCACCTATCCTTTCCCCAAAATGTGGTGGTTCCGAGAACGGAATACTACAATGTCCTCCTCTTCCATCTGTATCCTCTAGGTTGGCAACGCATCTACAACATCTCTGGTGTTGTAGATGTTCATGGGCGGAGGTATCCACTTACCATCAGGTGGTCCTTCTGCTCGTTTGCCATCCGTTATCCATAAAAAAAAAAAGCTAAATTTAATAAAATTTAGCTAAAACCTATCATAAAAAAATCAAAAGTGCATTTAGATACTATAGGATATTTCTAACATACCGTAGTCAATAAATTCACTTTAAGCAAATACCGTATTAACTGTTAAAATATAGTATAATGAACAGCTTGAATGTAAAGAAACACTAAGAGAGCTTCACAATTGCTTTCACGTTTTTTGCCGCAAAGCAGTGCAGTCGGAAAGAACCTAGCTTTCGCCTGAATTTGAGGCATTGTGTGTTAAGTGACGAAACTCATCGCTTATCGCTCATCAAAAGGAGGAGTGACTAGAAGTGACGAAACTCATCGCTCATCACTCATCGAAAGTAAGGAGGTCTTTCTCAGCGCCAACCATATTCATAAGATGACACACTAAAATCATAAAACAATCTAAGGTAGCACTTTAATATTCCGGATGTAAAACTCGGAGACCTCGTTGCAAGACGCGTCTTAGAAAGTCTTAAGACTTCATCTCTATTATACATGCGTTTCAACGAATTCTCGAAACAATTGGAGTTTCTAGATCTGCATATTTCTTTGAATAAAATTCTGAAGATAAAAATGTTTTGAAAAAGTAACGAATCCTGAAAGTGTTTAAAATTTTGTAAGGCCTGAGGCCGTCTTGGCGCAGTGTGATGGGGTTTGACAGTAACTATGGTTGTGAGTTCTATTTCCACTCGGGAGTTATGACTATATTTATATTATTTTCACTTTCCGCTCTGGTAAAATGAAACTCGAAATCTCGAATTTAAGTCGAAAGCGGTGAACGGAGTGTTTTAACACTAAGGTATCACTGGCTGTCCAAATTAGATTAGAACCAAAATTAGAAGTTGTTCTTTTTAAGAACTTTCTTTCTACTGTTACTAATTTTTTCAACAAACATATTTATATAATAAAAATAAATATATTTGTTGGCTTCATTTTGTTATATGCGTTTATGTATAGAATTGCAACTTCACACTATTTCAAGCCACTTCCACTTTTTCCGATCGCGTTTAAATTCTGGCAGTATCCCACTTCACCAAAATGGCCATAATAAACAAACATTTTACAATCACTGGAAACTAATAACTGAGTAAACCTACACGTTGGCTCATAAGTCGCAGGTACTCTCCAAACTCCTCTAACAGTATTTTAGATCAATTTATTTATTTAGTTATTTTTGTTTCTGCTATAGTTTTTGCACCGCATTGTGCCCGCTTTTATCTGCAGATCCCTTCAGTTAGGTTGCCTGGGAGAGATCACTTTTAGTGATAAGGCCGCCTTTGTGCATTTGTTATATTATTTAAAATTTTCTTTATGTATCATTACAAGTGTGCAATAATTTTTTTTCTATTTATCTATCTATCCTCTCTTTGCAACGCGATGGGCACGTTGATTCCATGAATTGCTATGAAGTTTCTCCTCAAAATAATTAAAAAGTGAACAAAATATTCACAATAAGACCTAAAACCAAATTCCAAAGCAAGCTAGCGCTAATAAACTATGTTCTCAACTTCATCATTCATACTCGTACAACTATTAAGGTATTTTAACTATTTTCATACGTGAGCCAGTAATTGCTTACCCTAATCTGGGCAAAGCTGGATTTATATTAGAAAAGTTATGACTATATATAAACGGATGAGAGCAACCAGTACACAGATACGTTGAATCTAAATTGCTATAACTCTGTGGGTAGAATCATAAATAATATAAATGAATCGATGAGTGCAGAAACAACGTAAGTCACAAAAAATGCAAAAAATCATAATCGATTTAAACTAGCTTAGAAATGTAAGTTATATACTTTTTTCTCCCTCAAAATTTTGAAAATCCAGACTTACGTTGTTTCTGCACTCACCGATTCAAATGTAAAGTACATTAATATTTTCAGTTTATTCTTACGCATATGTCATAAGCTTTTCGGTGGCGGTTCCACTCGGTTTTGGGACTCGGACGGGTTATGTGGGACTCTAGACCGGCAGATGATAGGCCGTATATTAAAACTTCACGGTGGTCCTTCTCGACTACGTCTAGTCGCTATCACGAGGACGTCCCAGTTTTCATCAACCCTGTCGGCGGAAGCCCAGACACGCGGACTACGCAGACTACTGCGGAGTCGAGAGTGGTGGGAAACCCTTAATGACCTTCTCAAAATAGGACAATTACCCAATATGAGTGGGTGAAAATTTTAGTTAGGCAAGCCGGTAAATTTAGGGAAACCGATGTATATTTAGGGAAGTAGGTACATATATTTAGGGAAGCCGGTTATTTTTAGAGAAGCCAGTATATTTAGGAAAACCGATAAGGTAAGCCGTGAAGGTATAGTAATTTCACTGTCGAATGTCGTATGGACGCCTCGCAACTGACCAATATAGTCATCCTCGGACTGAGAATCGAAGCCACAAATATCGCAAGAATCAAACGGGTGTGTAACGTGAAACATACAAGTATATATAATCGTACATATCCATCAACGCGTAAAATACGTGGGACTTGAGCAACATGTACATCACCTTAATAAAAAATGATGCCTGACAGACGTTAATTATGTTTAATATATATTTTTTTAATATTACACATATTGAAAGTGGAGAATGGAGTGTCTTAACACTATATTCTCTATGCGTTCCCTTTTATTAGAAAAGCTAAAAAAAATAAAAGCTTAAAAACATGTTTTCCATTATAATTTTGTAAAATAATCACGTATCGTCGCTGTAAAGTTTTAAAATAGTTCATTTATACTGCCTTTTCGATGCTGATTGTGTAAGTAATTAATTTACTAAAAGGGAACTCATCTCGTCGGCTTTTATGAAGTTAAACAACCCAAAACATTGCATTTAAGTAATTTACATATTATACCTTCGTATATTCATTGTGGAGGTCTTTGTGATTTCTCACGGAATGAAACTCCACTTCCCAATATCTTCAATGGACTGTATTTCTTTAATTGTTTCAATTTCTTCAGAGGTCTTCACTGTGTCACGTATCCCGAACGAATGTGTCGCTACCGGCAAATGTGCCTCTTTTTATTCCTCCCTACGTACACGCGATAGCCTATGCCTGAGCGAGAGCCTGAACTCGCTCGCGTTCGTAAACAAGCATTGTACGCAGGGAGGTGACAATACACTTTCTTAATTTTTATTACTCTATACAATTATTATATTATATTACTCTATACAATTACAAAACAACAATAGTCTATACAATTCTAAGAACATTAGTCTATACAATTCTAAGAACAATAGTCTATACAATTCTAAGAACAATAAACTTAACTATTATTATTTTCCTTTCCGTCGTCCGCTACATTCATAGTAAAAAGCGTATTATAAATGTTATTTCAGTCCAATTAAATGGACATTTGAATAACAAAATAGAAAGAAATAGAGATACAATACTATTCGCTTATCTCGTCTCTAACCAAACTAAACGCCTTTAGTTCCCAATACGTGTACCTTTTTTTTTTTTGTGACGCTGGGAAATGCTTTTTACGCAGACCGTCCGCGCGCAAGAAAATGCCTTACGGGGACGAACGGTACTGTGGGGCTCACCGGCCAGCCCGATACTACCCACTAAAACCCAGCGGAAACCCTCTCCACCACCATGGGGCACCGTAGGATCGCTTGCGCATGCCACTACGACGCCTCGGTGGACGGCCCGCCAATTGCAGGCCACCATCGCCTTTTGGGTACTCCGGGGTTCCTTCCAGAGAACCCACAGCCTCGATGACTTGCAGCAGGGTCACTACGACCCTCCCGCAGTAGCTCCTCTAAGGTAAGGTGGGTTGGAGATGCATGAACCGCCTTCTCCTACCCCCTGGCCTCCGTTGGCGAAGCGGGTCTTCATTCGCGCTGAGCTCGCGCCAATACGTTTACCTCTTACAACTTATAATGCCGCAATTGTTACTAAAATACTAATTACTAAAACTGAGCACTGAACACACACTATCACTGAACACTGATTATAATGAAAAGTCACTTTAACCTACCTACCTACCGAGCGCCAAACGCTACGGATCGCTTGTACAAGTTGCGTTTATATATACTCTCATATAATTAAAATGCTAACATAAGTGAAGTATATATCAGCATCAAGTGTGATTAGGTTGATATGTCCACTTGCATATGCGACTCCTTAAATATTAATAGGCCTTAAGATTCTCTGCTCTATTGAATTCCGTCAATTTAAACGCAATATCTCGAATTCGGTTTAAAGCGGAAAACGAAAATGGAGTGTCTTGACACTAGGGTCTCTCTGACTTTTTTTTTATGGATAACGGATGGCAAACGAGCAGAAAGACCACATGATGGTAAGTGGTTACCTTCGCCCATGAACATCTACAACACCAGAGATGTTGTAGATGCGTTGCCGACATAGAGGATACAGATAGAAGGGGAGGATAATGTAGTAGTCCGCTATCGGAACCACCACATTTTGGTGAAAGGATGGGTGGGAAAGGGGAAAATGACTACCCTGTTATGTGACATAAAGCGTGAAGCTGTTCTATTTAAACGTAATCATAATCAAATAAATTCCACGAAGCAATTTCATTTTTCCTGTAAAATTGCTCGCCACTAGAGACTTCCCTATTATTTTACCGTTTCACTATAATTCTGTTGCATAATTGGACCCATTAATTCACTTCGTAACAATCTATCTTACATCGGTTTTATGGGTACTTGGTTAAAGTAAGCCAATTAAAATTATTTTATTTTGTATGTAATTTTTTATAATAAATTGTTAACCAACCGACTCTAAAAAAGGTGGGGGTTCTCAATTCGAATGTTTTTTATGTGTGTTATTGTATACTTTTTACCAATGAGCCAATTTTGATGATACTTTGTTATATGATCGTTAGTGCTTCTATTAAAAATTTGATTATGTTTTTGAGCTATTCGTAATAATTGCACTTTTTAGTACATTTTATTTGTAATCGATTTTTTTGTTTTAAAAAATCTTGATACATACATATATAGCTCCACGCTCTATCCCGCATATAGCAGGGTAGGCAGAGGGAACTTAGTGTTAAGACACTCCGTTCCCCACGTTCCACGTGCTGAGTGGCAGGACTCAACGCCGCGCTTTGCCTTGTTACCAAGCCCAGGAAATGAAAAAATCCATTTCCTGGAATGAGAATCGAACCCACAACCTGTCGCGTTTACAGTCGCACGCTTGCCTCTGCGCCACGACAGGCGTTAATATCATATGCAGGATAAAACGTGAAAATGCAAAAAAAAAATTAACTTTAACTCAAAAGCTATTGATGCTTCTTGAATTCTGTAATTGGATAGCAGTGAGACCCAATTGCATAATGTCAATTTTACATTCTTTTGAACTGTTACTTCTTGAAAAACATGAATAAAACAAGAATGTTCATAAAAATGCACAAAAATTCACCACTTTCAAGACGTGAATGCCAAATAAGTTGCAAACGTTAAGCAAAAATCTTTTTCGTTGATTAAAATTTTTGTAATATTTTCATTTTAAAAAGCAACGTATATTTATTTCTTTTAAACGCCTGTCGTGGCGTAGAGGCACAAGCGCGCGACTGTAAACGCGACAGGTTGTGGGTTCGATTCCCACTCCAGAAAATGTAAAAGCTTAGTATTTTCATTTCCTGGGTTCACTCATGCATCACGCAATGCCTGAATTCGGCGGAAAGTGGGGAACGGAGTGTCTTAACACTAGGTTCCCTCTGCCTACCCTGCTATATGCGGGATACAGCGTGAAACTATATACTTACTAAACTAGCTTTTGAGTTAACGGTACAAGTTTTTTTCATTTTCACGCTTTGTCCCATATAGGGTAGTTAGAGAAAACCCAGTGTCTACACACTATGTTCTTCACTTTCCGCCTGAAATCGGGGGTAATCAATATTACACTTTACCATTTTATCAGAAAAGAGAAATAAAAATTATTGAAATTTTCCCTACAGTGAGAATTGAACCCACAACCAAACGTGATTCCAGTCACAAACTATTACCATGCGCAACGTCATTAGACAAGTGTAATAATAAGTCTTAAATATACACAAATTAGAGAGATAAATATATAAAGTCGGATAAAGAGTATTTATCTTTATACGCTATATAAATAAAATACATAAAAATAGAATTGAACGCCTGTCATGGCGCAGAGGCACAAGCGTGCGACTGAAAACGCGACAGGTTGTGGGTTCGACTCCCACTCCAGGAAATGTAAAATTTAGTATTTTCATTTCTTGGGTTTGGTAACAAGGCAAAGCGCGGCGTTGAGTTCCGCCACTCAACACGCAATGCCTCAATTTGGCGGAAAGTGGGGAACGGAAATGTTGGAAGAGAAAAGAGTGTCTTAACACTAGATTCTCTGGTTCCCTCTGCCTACGCCGCTATATGCGAGATACAGCGTGAAGTTAAAAAAAAAGGAAACTTTACGTTTTTTGCAAGACAGGGGGGTAATCAGAGACCAAGAGTGTCAGGAAGGCAGGAGTATTCTCAGAGAGAACATATTGTGAAGGCACTCCGTTTTCCACTTCAATTCCATTGTATTTTACATAATAAAACATATACTCATTCGCAGTTAGAAATATGTTGTATACGATTTCGGTGGGGTCTTCGCTCTCCTCCCTGGGGAGGAGGGGTGATGGCTTCAGGTTCTTAGGCCTATGGCCATGGGAGTCTTCTCCGTCCATGAATATGGGCGGGTCTTCGGGTTGGCCCATAAAGCCTCTGTAGGGGTTCTGTCTACAATTTCGGTTCCAGCTTGGGAACCGAAGAAGGATGGTAGTCGAAAGGGGGAGGGGGGGAAAAGAGCCATATGCCACCCGGGCGATCAGCCCAGCCGGGTGAGACCCACGATTCCTCGTATGAGGCCCAGCTAGGCGATCAGCGACCAAGGTAGCAGCTCAGGGGATCAGAGGGGGAATATTTTACATAATAAAACATATACACATTCGCAGTTAGAAATACGAGTATGTTGTATACGATTTGTAGTATTACCTAGTAATGAGAAAATTTTTACTCCCGTGATACAATTTTATATTAAATTTTTATGAAATTGAATATCGTTCTAAAAGGATATATGTATGTAATATTTCATATCACACGTGATGGAATACGTGAAGCATTTTATTAACATACTACAAAAAAATTCTATACGCTTTTTTACTCTATTGATAAAATAGAATTCAATATTAACTTTCAAAAATGAATTCTTTGTGATATTTAGAAAACATATAAACATGAACGCAGTGGGACTCAAGCCCGCGCCTCTTGGAAACTGTCCAAGCGCTCTGACCACTATGGAACGCATGGCTTAGTTGTCAGAGCGCTTGGACGGTTTCCAAGAGATGCGGGTTCGAGTCCCGCAGCGTTCATATTTTTTTTTATGTTTTCTAAATATGATTTTCGTTTCCTGAGTGTGTGATTAACACTTTAAGTCTTCAAAAATATGAATCCTTTATGTTTTTAACCGACTTTAAAACATGAGGTTATCAAATCGAGTGTATTTTTTTTATGTGTCACTGCATAACTATTTACTGACTGAACAATTTTGATGATAGCCAGAGCTTCTAATGTAGTCCCATTTATATTTAGCTAAGATCTGATTAGTAGTTTTTGAGTTATTCGTAATAATACCAGCCAAACGTAAGCCAGGTTTTCCCCTTTCCCACCCATACTTTCCCCAAAATGTGGTGGTTACTACATTGTCCTCCCCAGATGGAAGCATCTGTATCCTCTAGGTTGGCAACGCATTTACAACATCTCTGGTGTTGTAGATGTTCATGGGCGAAGGTAACCACTTACCATCAGGTGGTCCTTCTGCTCGTTTGCCATCCGTTATTCATTACAAAAAAAAAATAATTGCACTTTTTAGTCAGTTTTCATTTTGTTAATATTCTAAATATTATTTAAAATTATAACCAACGAGCAAAATCGTATAACAAATTTTGCAACACTATTGCAACATTTACAAATTACTCAATATTTTTTTTCTTTACTTTTAGTATTTTTTTTAAATAGGCAGAGAGACTTTAATGTCAAAACACTCCGTTCTCTACTTTCCGGTCAAAATTTTAAACATTGCGTTTTGAGTGATGGAGCTCAATGCTGGGCTTTGTCTTGCGGTAGAAAGGAAATGAAACTAATTTCAATATATCCGCCGAGTGACATCGAACCCACGAACATAGTTACTGTCAGATATTGTACTTCGACAGAATGGCTTCAAAACTGTAATTTTTTTTTATTAACTTCCCCTTTCCCACCCATCCTTTCCCGAAAATGTGATGGTTCCGATAGCGGACTACTACATTGTCCTCCCCTTCCATCTGTATTCTGTAGATTGGCAACGCATCTACAACATCTCTGGTTTTGTAGATATTCATGGGCGAAGGTAACCACTTCCCATCAGGTGGTCCTTCTGCTCGTTTGCCATCCGTTATCCATAAAAAAAAATATATATATTAACTTCACGCTGTATGCCGCACATAGCAAGATAGGCAGAGGGAGCCTGAGAACTTAGTGTTAAGTCCCTCCGTTCTCTTAAGATTTTTGTTCCCCATTGTAAAATTATTTTAATTTATTTAAACTAGTATCCCCTTTGACGCGTTAACAACGCGTTGTCTTTATCAATGTATTTATATATGTCACTTTATAGAAACATGGATGTCAAACTATGGTAGTGTGTGTAACATTGATTTTATTAATTTTATATACTTTTTATGCATTATTTAAAAAAAATGTTAGCATTCTGCACTCCTTCACTATAGAAATTATAAGTGTGCCAAATTTCATGCTCCTCCGTTCGCGTAATTTTCTTAAAAAGGGGTACAAAGTTTTTGCTTCACGTATTTATATATAGATATATTTGTTTTTTTAGTACAAATAAAAAAGGAAATAAACTTTGCCTAAATATACATAATACGTATCATGATTTGACCTATATTGCACAGTCAAATCAGAATCCTCATCGAAATTGAAAACGAAGGGTTCAGGTGCGGCTCAGTGAAATTATTCCGGCGTATTAAATGCCGCATTTATCAGCCAAATAACTGTCAGGCGTATAGATATCGGCATTTGGGATTAATAATAGCTTCACAGTAGTGAGAGAGAACCTAGTGTCAAGTGTCAAGACACTCTTTTTCATCAATGTTTGTTCGTATGTGTGACGTCATGTTAAAGTGGCGGAACTCAACGCCGCGTTTTGTATTACTGGAGAAGAGAAATGAAAATAATTTAAATATAATCAATGGAATTTTTCATTTCCTGGGTTTAGTAACAAGGCAAAGCGCGACGTTGAGTTCCGCCACTCACCATGCAAGGCTTCAATTAGGCGGAAAGTGGGGAACGGAGTGTTTTAACACTAGGTTCCCCCTGCCTACCCTGCTATATGCGGGATACAGCGTGAAGCTATGTATGTATGTTAAATATAATCATTTAATCCATGCCTCAATTCGGCTGAAAGTGGGAAACGGAGTGTCTTAACCATGTTATATGCGGGAAACAGCGTGAAGCTAAAAAAAAAAGAATAGATCTATCGATTCTTACTTACTTTACGCTTTATCCCTAGCAGTCCAGTAGCAGTCATAGATTTCAAAAAAAATCAAAATCAAAATATTCTTTATTCAAGTAGGCTATTATAAGCACTTTCGAATCGTCACTTTACAAAGGTGTCAGTCGTGTCAGTCCTAACGGAAGCTACCACCGGCTCGGAAGGCAGTTCTGCTGAGAAGAGCCGGCAAGAAACTCAACACTTGCTCTTTTCAAAATATTTTTTTTACAATAAATATACAAATATGATGAGCCTCCCGGGTGAGCGTCAACAGCATTTAATTCCACACATCGATATCATAATAGTATTCTTGGATTTCAATCATTCTTACTATTCAATCAATAAACTTAAGGCCACAAGCAGGTTCTCCTGATTTCCCTAGACTGTATTTGCTTTAGTGAGATGAAAGTTTTACGTTCTCTCTTGTGTTCCTTTTTAAAGGATAAACAATAACGAAAAGGGCAGAACACTTTGACTAAAACGATTACATTGTTTGTTCTTTGCGGGATTACTTTTCGTGAGTATTTAGCCGACATAAGAAAATTGACGCCTGTCGTGGCGCAGAGGCACAAGCGTGCGGCTGTACACAACAGGTTGTGGGTTCGATTCCCACTCCAGGAGATGTAGTATTTTCATTACCTGGGTTTGGTGACAAGGCAAAGCACGGCGTTGAGTTCCGCCACTCAACACGCAATGCCTCAATTGGGCGGAAAGTGGGGAACGGAATTGTAGAGAATGGAGTGTCTTAACACTAGGTTCTCTGGTTCTCTCTGCCTACCCTGCTATATGCGGGATACAGCGTGAGGATAAAAAAAATAGTTATTATTAATTTAACTTAGATTCATGCTTTATCCCTAGCGGGGTAGTCAAAGAGATAGTTATTATTATGATATTGTTAATATATTGATAGCATGTCTTTCCAAGAAAATGGGTCCATCAAAGGTTCTTTTGTAAGCCAAGCTTTACACAACCCATTAAGGTAAATTAATTAACTAACTCCATCCCTGCCTATAATGGATTAATATCTAATGTTTACTATAATAACTTTGGTGGACGAGGCTTGCTCCTTTAGGAATTACGGAATAGACCTTTTATAGTAATAATGTTTTCACAGACGATCAATCTATGGTTTTTTTTTATAAATTCATACGAAATTAAGAGGTTAAGTAATGTTAAGTAATATTAAGTATTATTTGGATATATATACTGGATACATGGAGATATAATGGATGGATGTTGCCAAAAACTGCAAATAATGGACGCAAAGTTGGAGGAGGCTTTTACCCAGGAGGGGCTACAGATCGAAATCTAAGTTTTATATTTTATTTGTTTGTATTTTTATGTATAGGAAAAATGTATTATAAACTGTGTAGATCAATAAAGCTATATTATTATGTATCTCGTTACAGGTTCTCGGGTTCAAAGGAACCCGGTCCTTTGGAAGGCTTGCGTGGGGACACAGGTCCAACACGTAGAGGCCCCTTTGAGACAACAATATTTTTTAATCTGACGCATCGACCGGGATCCATCTCTGAGTAACCATAGGCAATTGCTCAGAGATGGTCACCGGTCAATGCGTAGGAACTATGGAACATATGGAAAACTAAAACAGGGCTATGGAATGGAGTTTGGATGGACTAAGTACTGGGCTATTGATTGAGACTACCGGACGTCCGTCTTTTCAACAGTCTCAAATTGAAAGGTTAGCGGACGGTGACTCGCCTCTCACTAGATGGGTCCCCACAAAGCGGCGTAGTGCCTCGGGCGCAACCTCGGTGTTGTCGGCTAAGGGTGTCGAGAGGTGTGCACCTGTGTCACCATCGCGAGTGAGTTCGTGAGCGGGTTTCCCCGCTATTACGCAGATTGAGCACTTCCACCCTTCCGAGCATATAGCTCTTGCACTCCGCTCTGCCGGCCAATGAAGGCAAGCCGGAGGCGGGGGATAAATTACAATTCCCCTCTGGAGGTCTCAGGTCCGTGGGGTCGCCACTCCCCATCAGCTCGCCACAAGCTGCCCTGCGGGCTTATTATTATTATTATTAAGTAGGAAACTAAAATACTTGAACTCTCTTTGGAAAAAAATTATCTTATTTCCTAAGCTTAGTTAAGTGATATGAAAATATATTGAAAGTTGACAAAAGTTACGGACTACGGGTCCGTAGTGACTAGTATAAATATATAAAATGGCCAATAAATATATCAATGGCCTCTCTGGCCATTGAGATACATTCCGCACCTTAAGAATTATAGTGACCTATTTTAAAAATACCAATTTTTGGGAAACGTCAATATAGATTTGTATATTATTTTTTTTAATAAGAAAAGGTTTTTCTAATTATTTTATATTTATATTTTATTCAAAGTCGATAAAGATCGCTGTCTTTTGTCGTTTCATCGCAAAAAACCAAAATCATGATATTTTTATTAGGTCCCTATAATTCTAAAGGTGTGATATGGGTTCAATTCCCACTCGGTGTAATGACTATATTTAATTTATTTAATTTCTCCGTTCTGATATGACAAAGTTCGGTGTTGAATTACATCACTCAGCGCGTAATTGATTGTATTGGAGCGGTAAGCGCAGAACAAAGTGTCTTTACACTACGTTTTCTTTGTCACCTGGAACAAAGCGCCAAGCTAAGAAAAGACTTATAATTTGTTCCGATCGTTCGTAATATTTTGCATTCTTTTTTATGCTTTTTTTTTTTTTTTTATGGATAACTGATGGCAAACGAGCAGAAGGACCACCTGATGGTAAGTTGCCTTCGCCCATGAACATCTACAACACCAGAGGCGTTGTAGATGCGTTGCCAACCTAGAGGATACAAATGGAAGGGGAGGACAATGTAGTAGTCCGCTATCGGAACCACTACATTTTAGGGAAAGGATGGGTGGGATAGGGGAAAACCTGGCTTACATGCCATCGAACCGGAACACATCATAAGATATTTGGCGGTTCGTCTTTGACATGATAGTGGTCGCGAGCCAGACGGAGGACGAACCTCCTACCACCAAAGCTGCTTTACATATTTGTAGTTTCTGTTATAAAATTTTAAACAATTTTATTAGCGCACAATTATGCACAGTTAAAATCAATGTCAAGTGGAAAATATTGAAGTATTTAATAACAAAATAATGGAGGATGGAAATCTTAAAAGAGAACGTAGTGTCCTAACACTAGATTCTCAGAAACCCTCTGCCTCCCCTATTTGCGGGATGCAGTGTGAAGCTAAAAAAATAACAATAATTTCTCCAAATTAAATTTATATTAACAACGTTATTTAACTGCGCCACGATGACATCAAAAAACTTTTGAATACAAAATTATTAAGCAAACGAAAACTCTAGTAAAACAATAGCGAGATAAACTATTATTACGCAGACTACTGGCTGGTGGCCAAATTTTAATTTCAGTCATTGTGTGCGACGGCCTGCAATAATACTCAGCTATTGTTGAGACGTAGACCTTAGACATGATTAGTAGTTATTAAGCCTTTCGGTTTATAACAGGTTCGATTTATTTTTTTTATAATAAGGTTACCAAATCTATTGTTTTTTATGTGGGTGGGTTTTTACATACTTACTACCTACCTACCCTGCTATATGCGGAATACAGCGTGAAGCTATGTAGTTTCACGCTGTATTCCCCATATAGCAGGGTAGGCAGAGGGAACCTAGTGTTTCTTACACTCCGTTCCCCACTTTCCGCCGAATTGAGGCATTGCGTGCTGAGTGGCGGAACTCAACGTCGCGCTTTGCCTTGTTACCAAACTCAGGAAATGAAAAATTCCATTTCCTGGAGTGGGAATCGAACCCACAACCTGTCGCGTTTACAGTCGCACACTTGTGCCTCTACGCCACGACAGGCATTTTTACTGTGTGATTTTTTTTTTTTTTATACGATAGCTAGTTCTTCTGCTTCTGATGTAAAAACTACTCGTAACTTAACTCAATATAAGTGTGACCACATCAAAAGCACTAATTAGCATATAAAAAAAATCATCAAGATTAGTACAGGCAGTATAGAGGCAAATAGTTAAGTACATGCTCTTTTTTATAAATCGGTTAAAATTGACTTTAAATTGACTGACTGTACTTATTATTTTTAACTTAGATTTTGTTACTGATTCTGACCTTCATGCATTAACAAAGTAATTGGCACTTATAACTTAATAACTTAATTCAACTGACTTTGTTATAGAAAACGAAAAAAAAACAACAAAATAAACAATAAAAATAAAAAAAAAAAACAATAAAACGAAAAATACAACAATATTATGAGTCGAAAGACTGCGTTGGACTGTGAATAGTATTTTAAAAGTTACTTCAAATATATTACTGTAGTCCCTAGCAGTGACATTCCACTAAAGTGGAGACAAATTTGCATTTTGTTCGTTACAATTGTATTCATAAAAACAAATGTAAAAATGTTAATCTTATTACTTATATGCGTTGTGTTTACGCAATTATATGAATATATTTTTCGTTGGAATCTTTATGAGTCTTTGTTTTAGAGTATAACACATTTTTTATCGCTTCGTGCTATATCACGAACTAGCAGGGTAGGCAGAGAGAACCAGAGAATATAGTGTAAAGACACTCCGTTCTCTTTTAATATTTCTGTTTAATATACTTTCCGCCGTATTGAGACATTGCGTGCTGAGTGGCGGCAGTGCAGTTTCGCTGCTTAACACGTTATATCACGAATACGGGCGGAAAGCGACGAAAAGAGTGTTTTGGCACTAGGTTCTCTGTGTTTCTCTTCTTTCTTTTTAATATGAAGAAATCCGTTACAGATACCGCTAGATCGGGGACTTGGGACTCGTTATGTGGGACTCAAGCCCGGCAGTAAAGAGGCCGTCCGTATACCGACTAAAACCTTACGGACAAACGCCTGTCGTGGTGCAGAGGCACAAGCATGCGACTGT
>JAKGSA010001877.1:10279-33253 GCA_033558755.1 Philaethria dido | reverse complement strand
GAGAGAGGAGAACGAGAAACTACTGCACATAGAAACATGACATGCGCCGTGTAGGGGAGAGCTGAGACAGGAAAACGAGAAACTACTGCACATAGAAGCATGACATGTGGCGTGTAGGTGAGTGCTGAGAGAGAACGAGAAACTACTGCACATAGAAGCATGACATGTGGCGTGTAGGTGAGTGCTGAGAGAGAACGAGAAACTACTGCACATAGAAGCATGACATGTGGCGTGTAGGTGAGTGCTGAGAGAGAACGAGAAACTACTGCACATAGAAACATGACATGTAACGTGTAGGGACGTGGGGAGTGTGAAGGAGTACTAAGTGAAGATTTCCCAAAATGCTTACGAAAACGGGAAAAAACGTGATTTTAGGTTACATACTAGTTTAGATAAAATAAAAGTCAACATATTATTAATACTATATTCTTTATTTCATAATATAAAAATTGTAGTCATAAGCTTAAAATTAAAAAAAACATGGATATGCCATATAGAAATTTGACATGGCAGGATTCGAACCCACACTTGAAAAGCAATATAGTTAGTTTATTATAACTTAGGTACTTATTATGGCCAAATTACACATAATCTTTACAAATAGTACTCTATGTGTTATTCTTATGAATAAACTATGTTACTGTAAACTTTCATCTACATCCGTTCAGTAGTTTTTGTGTGACTAGTAACAAAAAATCATTTTTTTTTTACTTCACGCTGTAACCCGCATATAGCGGGGTAGGCAGAGGGAACCAGAGAACCTAGTGTTAAGACACTCCATTCTCTTTCAACAATTCCGTTCCCCACTTTCCGCTGAATTGAGTCATTCATTCATCGTCACAAAATTATGCATTTGTATAAAAATTATATTTTATCTGTTTTAATGTCAAAATAATTAAAAACAATAGTTAATCTGTTAAAAAAGCGCCTGTCGTGGCGCAGAGGCAAGTAAATGCGACAGATTGTGGGTTCAATTCCCACTCCAGGAAATGTAAGTTTAGTATTTTCATTTCCTGGGTTTGGTAACAAGGCAAAGTGCGGCGTTGAGTTCCGCTACTCAGCATGCAATGGCTCAATGGAACGGAGTGTCTTTACACTAGGTTCCTTCTGCCTACCCTGCTATATGCGGGATACAGCGTGAAGTTATGTATGTATGTAGTTAATCTGTTTAAATTTTTTTTTTATTTTTAAAATGATAAAATGACTATTTCACAACCCAAATATAGCATATATGCAAATAAAAAATAAATATTAATTAAAATAAATTAATAATAAAATTATAATGCTATCTCTTTTTCACATATTGATTTAAAAAAAAATGGTGGAAACCATTAATGACGTCATCGTGTCACAAATTGGTTGTGGGTTCGATTCCTACATTGAGGAATAATTATAATAGTTTAGATTGTAATTTCTCCGGTCACGCAAGACAGAGTGGGGCGTTGAGTTCCGCACTAAACACGTAATGTCTCAAACTCCGGCAGAAAGCGAGAGCGAAAGCGAACGCGAAGCCACTCGCTTCGCTTCATTCGCTTTCACTCTCGACGCGAAATTCTCTCTACCACTGAAAAACTGATACTTGCTGTTATTCGTGTATTCATCACATTTTCTATTAATACATACAAAAGTGGTTCAGCATCTACAGAGAATCGAACCCACGAACTTAACAACCAAAATCAGTAACCACTAAACTAACATGGCAAAATTATAACATATGTTCTTAAACTATCAATTACAATAAAAAAAAAATAACAAATATATTTATTATAAATATATATTATTACTTAAAACAAAAAATATGTAAACATTAACAGAAATAACCTACATTAGGATTACCAAGCGTGAATAAATTAATATATCGAAAATGCTTGTATTATTGTAAAAATTAAGTATTTTCATTTCCTGGGCTTGGTAACAAGGCAAAGCGCGGCGTTGAGTTCCGCCACTCAGCACGCAATGCCTCAATTCGGCGGAAAGTGGGGAACGGAGTGTCTTAACACTAGATTCTCAGGTTCCGCATACCAGTAGCGTGGGGTGAAAATTTTAGTTAGGCAAGGTGGTAAATTTAGAGAAGCCGGTATATTTAGAGAAGCCGGTATATTTAGGGAAGCCGGTATAGGATGTAAATGTATTTAGTAATTCCACTATGTAATTTTGGCAATGACCTTTTGTTTTAGATCTTTAAGATGTCAGAGCTTGTTTTTTTGCACTTTTATGCAAATATTTTCCTGGCGACCTCTTTTTTTTTAAGTCTCATACTTGTACTTTGAAAAGTTAAACAAGTCGGTGGGAACCGAGTTGTATGGACGCTTCGCCACTTCTGCCTACCCTGCTATATGCGGGATAGAGCGTGAAGCATATATTTCAAGGTGTTTTTTAAGATCTTTCTTATAAGTAAATTCTATTTTTTAACTTCACGTCTGTTCCCATATACCTGGATAAGTCAATAAGAACCTAGTGTTAGGTTAGGAATGAGAATCTAGTGTTAAGACATTCCGTTCCCCACTTTCCGAATTGAGGCATTGCGTGCTGAGTGGCGGAACTCAACGCCGAGCTTTTGCCTTGTTACCAAATCCAAGAAATGAAAATACTAAATTTTACATTTCCTGGAATGGGAATCGAATCCACAACCAGTCGCGTTTACAGACGCACGCTTGTGCCTCTGCACCACGACAGGTGTTATATTTTTGATTAAGTCCCTACAATTTTAAAGGTGCGATCATGCAAATCGACTTATCAACCTATTCACACTTGATAACCATATCAGGTTTTCTCTTTCTATTTATAGTAAAAAGAAAGAGACAACAATATATTGTTTTGTTTTTATATTTGTAATAAATGGTACGGATATATGACTATCTCTTTCTATTTATAGCAAAAAGAAAGAGACAGCGATATAATAAATAGAAACAAATACAACAATACTGGTAATAGTTACGTATATTAGCAAGAACATATTAAATACGGTCTTAAAAAGATAAAAAGTGATACAACTGTTAAGTGGCGGAACTCAACGCCGCGCTTTATCTTATTAGAGCAGGAAAAATAAAAAATTTTTTTTTAGAAAACGTATAAAAATATGAACGCAGGATTCCAAACTCCAGCTCCTTATCCCCCGTCTGCGCGCTTGTTACAATTTTTTTTTATTCGCCTCTATAGGCGCGGGTTCGATTGCCGCTGCGTTGAAAACTGAGAACATAGTGTTAAGACACTACGTTCTATTAACATTTCCTTTTCCCACTTTCCATAGAATAGAGGTATTGCGTGCTGAGTGGCGTAACTCAACGCCGCGCTTTGCCTTGTTATCAATCAAATTTTTATACACTTTCTAAAAACATACTACGTCTCCTAATTATGTCATTAACACTTTATATTATCGACAAATAAGTTAATTTTAAAAATTCCCTCACATGGGAATGGAACCCACAACCTGTATCTCTAACATATTTACAATTTACAATGCGCCCCTTTTCTTGGTATATTATTAAATGGCGTCGGATGTGGGTATAACCTCCGCCGGGATTTGAACTCCACTAAATCGGTGACAACGACCGGCTGTGAACAAAAATAATATATGAGATACACGGAGAAATAAAACACTATGTAAGTGAAAATATAATAGTGCAAGAGAGGGGCTCTGAACATTGGCTAGAGCTTGCTAGAGTAAGCTTAAGGGGCCCTTTAGAATGTACCCAGGGAACTTAGTACCGCCATATTTTTTTGCACTCTTTTCTTTTACCTTCACGCTGTATCCCGCACATAGCGTGTAGGCAGAGGGAACCTGAGAACATAGTGTTGAGACACTACGTTCTCTTAACATTCCCATTTCCCACTTTCCGCCGAATTGAATTGCGTGCTGAATGACGGAACTCAACGCCGCGCTTTGCCTTGTTACCAGAGCGAGGAAATAAATATATATATATTTTTTAACTTCACTCTGTAACCCGCATATAGCAGGGTAGGCAGAGGGAACCTAGTGTTAAGACACTCCATTCTCTTTCAACAATTCCGTTCCCCATTTTTCACCGAATTGAGGCATTGCGTGTTGAGTGGCGGAACTCAACGCAGCGCTTTGCCTTGTTACCAAACCCAAGAAATCAAAATATTAAATTTTACATTTCCTGGAGTGGGAATCGAACCCACAACCTGTCGCATTTACAGTCGCACGCTTGTGCGCCTGCGCTACGACAGGCGTTCGGTGTATTCGGTGATTCAATTTTATTTATACAGAGTAACACTCTCTGCTCCTCTATATTTAACCTCAAATTATATATAATGAAGGCAACAGGATTCGAACCCGCTCCTTTTGGACGGTATTAAGAACTGTATTCAACTAAGCCATACGTTATTATCGCACTTGAATGGAAATTCTCGTTTTTTACATTCGGTTAAAATGAACCGATGACCACCGCTATACATACCTGTTTATCCTTTTTCGTATCGACTTCACTTTGTTTCCCGGCGCCGCCTGTAGCTACTGACACTACATATACTGACAGTTTCTGTCTATCAGATGAATTTGGACTTATATGTTTCTGGAAATAAAATAAACCATTAATTCTTTTATTCATTGCTTTGATAACATGGTGACGTTGCCTAGCAACGTACATATTTTTTATTTTTTTTTAACTTCACGCTGTATCCCACATATAGCAGGGGACCAGAGAACCGACGTGTTAAGACACCCCGTTCTCTTACAACAATTCCGTTTCCCACTTTCCGCCGAATTGAGGCATTGCGTGTTGTTGGTGGAACTCGACGCCGCGCTTATACAACGTACATATATAAAACTTTATATAAACATAAATGTCAAACCATGCTAGTGTGCAGTGGTGAGGGGTGAAAATTTTAGTTAGGCAAGCCGGTAAATTAAGGGAAGCCGATGTATAATTAGGGAAGCCGGTAAGTTTTAGGGAAGCGGGTATATATATTTAGGGAAGCCGATATATATTTAGGGAAGCCGGTATATATATTTAGGGAAGCCGGTATATATATTTAATGAAGCCGATGTATATTTAGGGAAGCCGGTAAATATATTTAGGGAAGCCGTCAATCAAATATCATCAAGTAAATTAGTAATTTCACTATGGAATTTTGGTGATAACCTTTGTTTTTTTTTTTAGGTCTATAAGATGTCAGAGCTTGTTTTTTTGCACTTTTTATGCCCAATACTTTCCTGACGAGCATTTTTTTTAGGTCTTATATTTGTATTTTGAAAAGTTAGGCAAGCCGCTGAGAATCGAGTTGTATGGACACCTCGCCACTGGTAGTGTGTGTAACATGTATTATATTTTTATATATATTTTAGGCATTATTTAAAAAAAATATTATCGTTCTGATTTGCTTGAAATTTTAGCATTTATTTGTGTTTTATAAAGATAAGCCAGTAGATTTGTGGAAGCCGGTATATTTAAGCTTGTTTTATTGCAATCTCACTCTTACATATTTTTCAGTCTTTTGCAATGGAGGCATTGCGTGCTGGGTGGCGGAACTCAACGCCGCGCTTTGCCTTGTTACCAAACTCAGGAAACGAAAATACTAACATTTCCTGAAGTGGGAATCGAATCTACAACCTGTCGCGTTTACAGTCGCACGCTTGTGCCTCTGCGCCACGAGAGGCGTTCCTTTTTTTTTTAATAAACTTAATCTGCTGTACTAATTTATTGTAAGTTACAAAAGGTAAGCCGATGAGAATCATGTTGTATGGACACTTCACCGTAGACATTTAGTCATTCACTATACATAGAACAAATTTTAATGCCTATTATTATGTAAAAGAATTGTATAAGCAAGTCGACTTATCAACCTATTCACGCCAGATACGGATATTTATATATATTTTTACCTTAAAGAACTCTATAAGCTCCTCCTTAGTAACAGTGTTCAATTCCTCGACTTCCACTCGAGGTCTGTCAAAATTGTACACCTAGATAAGAAAATATTATTTTTATTACAAATTTTACAATATTTTTGAAGTTTTAACGTGTTAATCCCGCACTTAGGAAACGAAAAGCATATTTAGAAAACGTATAAAAATTTGAACGCAGCGGGAATCGAACCCGCGCCTCTTGGAAGCCGTCTAAGCGCTCTGACCACAGCGCATTGCGTTCTACATCCGGCGTCGAAATTCATATACGCTTGTTACAATGTTATTTATGTTGTTAGCATCTCTGTAGAGAGATTTTTACTAATTTCTGCTACACAAAGATTATTTCAAAGAAACAATCATTTGGTTTGTATTGAAAGATTTGATAAAAAATAAACTGTCTCTAAATTATTAATAAAAATTTTTTTTA
This sequence comes from Philaethria dido, assembly GCA_033558755.1. Taxonomy (NCBI): domain Eukaryota; kingdom Metazoa; phylum Arthropoda; class Insecta; order Lepidoptera; family Nymphalidae; genus Philaethria; species Philaethria dido. Next base: position 26,957 of record JAKGSA010001877.1, on the reverse strand, counting down.
ATTTTTTTTTTTAACCTCACGCTGTAACCCGCATATAGCAGGGTAGGCGGAGGGAAGCTGAGAACCGACGTGTTAAGACACTCCATTCTCTATCAACAATTCCGTTCCCCACTTTCCACCGAATTGAGGTATTGCGTGTTGAGTGGCGGAACTCAACGCCGCGCTTTGCCTTGTTACCAAACCCAAGAAAAGAAAATACTAAATTTTACATTACCTGGAGTGGGAATCGAACCCACAACCTGTCGCGTTCACGTAAGGCGTTTTTTTAATTAAAAAGTTAAAATAAAATAAAAACGAACGAAGACCCTATAGAGTTTAACAATAACTATTTTTTAATGAAAATATATAATAAAAATTATTTGATATGTATTTGGATTAATACTTTAAAACTCCAAAAATATTCAATAAATAGTATCCTCTCTTGTCAAATGAGACACGAATATCTTTTTTTATATCTTCACGCTGTATTCCGCACACAGCACAATAACCAGAGGGAACCTGAGAACATAGTGTTAAGACACTCCGTTCTCTATTAACATTTCCTTTCCCCACTTTCCACCGAATTGAGGTATTGCGTGCTGAGTGGCGGAACTCAACGCCGCGGTGTAATTTCTACTTTTATTACCTGTGCAGTAATCTCTCCCCATATTTGAGAAGCTCTGACCGCTAATCGCTTAGGCCTTTCCAGTTTTTGCGCGGCGAGTGCCGATCTGTGCTTTATGAATTCTTCTTCAGTCATCTTTTCTAGATATTCCTATAAAAAAAATATAATTAAAAAAAAAAACAAAAACTGATATTTACTCTATATGTATAAGAATGCAATGCACTCAACACGCAATGCCTCAATTCGGCGGAAAGTGTGGAACGGAATTGTTGAAAGAGAATGGAGTGTCTTAACACTAGGTTCTCTGGTTCCCTCTGCGTCCTGCTATATGCGGGATATAGCGTGAAGTTAAAAAAAAACGTTTAAGAAACATTGTTTGTTTTTAATATAAAAAAAAATAAATAAAAAAACTTGTATTGAAAAAGAGCAACTGCTGAGTTCATAAACATTCAAAAATTATAAAAATATCTAATTTATTAAAGAATATTTTAAATTTGCAGCAACTTCACGCATCCCTCACAGCACAGTCCGAATACATAGTGTCAAGATACTTTGCTGGCAACTTTCCACCTTAATCTATATATAAATACGTGAAACAAAAACTTTGTACCCCTTTTTACGAAAATTCCGCGGACAGAGGTGCATGAAACTTGGCACACTTATAGTTTATATAGAGAAGGAGTGCAGAATGATGATATCTTTTCAACATAATGTATAAAAAATATATTAAATTAACAAAATAAATGTTACACACACTACCATGGTTTGACATACATGTTTACATAAAGTGACATATACGTTGCTAGGCAACGCATAGTTAACACGTCAAGAGGAACTAGTTTTCCTGTTGACATGTTAACTATTCATTATTTCAAGTTATTGCGTGTTAAGTGGCGGAACTCAACGCCACGTTTTGAATTGTGAATACAATTAAATCCGAACCTGCGACCCTTCGATGAAGCTCTCAATCCTTTCTTCTAAGTAAGAGGGGTGTCTGTCACTTTGCACTATGAACCTTAACCCTTGCACACCATTCGATCTTCTTACACCACTAAACACAATATAACCTAGTTGCTCCTGAAAAATAATAAATAAAAATATACATAAAATAATACAAAAGAAAAATTGTCTCTTCCTATATTGTCTTAATTCAAGACAATATAGGTAGAGAGAGGCGGAATTCAGCGCCGAGCTTTGTCTTACCAGTGCGAGGAAATAATAATTTAAGTATAGCTTTCATTCACTGAGTGAAAATTGAACCCACAACACCTTAGCCCGATAATGTCACATATCCTTTTTTCGATATGAATCCTATGAATGAATGTTAGTATACGTGTATGTGTGTACCTATATACTGTTGAGCTGTGTGTAGTGATTGTGTGTGTGTGTGTGTCTATCAGTGACGAGGGGTAAAAATTTTAAAAATGTAAGCCAGTATATTAACACGACCGTATAGGATATTAAATTTTTTTTAGCAATTTCACTCTGAAATTTTGCTGGTGACCTTTTTTTTGGTCTCATATTATATTTGACCTTGTTTTTTTGCAAAATCACTCCCAAATTATCCCATATTCGTTTTTCATTTCATTATTGTCATTTACAAAATAAGCCGATGGGAACCGTGTTATATGGACGCCTCGCCACTGGTGTCTATTTGTCTGTGTACATACAAATATACTCAACACATAGAACCAATCTACTTGCTGAAAGAGAATATATGTTCACATATATGTGTGCTTATACGTTTGTATATGTATATATATTTATCATTTATGTCCACATATAAATGATCTTGCGTCTACAGCAAATGGAAGCAGAACTGTTTTATGTATTTTGTATTTATTGTATATTTATATTTATTGTATTTTTATTTAATTGTTTGTATTTATACGTAACTATGTGTTTAAATATTAATCTGTACATTTAATTCCATCCTGAAAAACTACAAGCAAGAATCGTGTTGTGTGTTTAAACGTGCCTATATGTGTTTGTGTCTACACTTGTGTGTGAGTGTGTGTGTGTGTGTGTGTGTGCGCGACCGCGCGTGCGTGCGTGCGTGCGAGCGTGCGTGCGTGCGTGCGTGCATGTGTGTGTACATTCACCTGCGTCTGTACGTACATATACGAGGTCTGATCAAAAAATAACCGTTATTTTCAAATTTCGTGAGTTACGTATATTCGATTTTCGCAATTTATTTTTGTCATGTCTGTTATATATGTAGGCAATATCAGTCATTTTAGATTGTCAGTTTGTTTTTGACAAACGACGATGACATTTGATTGTATTCTGAGTTTTTGTGTGTGTGTATACTTGTTTGTATATATGTTTGTGTGTATATGTGTACAATCATCTACGTCCTTACAGCAGAAGGACTATTTCGTGTATTTTCGTATTTGCATCTATATATGTCTGTATATACGTATCTGTATCTATGTGTGCGTATCACGCGCTTACCTCCGTCTTCAAGACATGGAACAAACCTCACTGAGCCTGTCTCTATAAGTGTAAACGTTAGTTTCGAGTATACGCGTACGTATGTCTGTCTGTGCAGTCCCACCTGCGTCCTCAGCACATGGAAGCAGGGCTCGCTGAGCGCGTGCGCGAGCAGCTCCAGCGTGACGTTGCGTCGCGCGTCGCGCAGCCCGCACGCGTAGTACAGCGACGCGCACGACGACTTGTGCACGCTGTTGTCTATCTCGCGGAGGTACCACCTACCTGACAGTCATTGTGGGGAAACGGGGTTCCAATACATTACAAAATAAATACTTTTTAACGCATGTTGTCTTGAGACACAAGCGTGAGACTGTCAACACGACAGGTTACGGGTTCATACACAGTACAGGAAATGTAAAAGTTTAATATTTTCATTTCCTAGGTTTGACAAGACAAAAAGCGGTGTTAAGTTCCGCCACTCAGCACGCAATGCTTCAATTCGGCGGAAAGAAAACAGAGTGCTTTAACACTAGGTTATCAAATTCCCTCTGCCTATCCTGCTAAATGCGGTATACAGCGTAAAACAAAAAAAAAATACAATTTAATAACAAAACACCAACCCGCGATTTTTTGACCTAGACCTAGATCTTTTAGACCTAGTCAATACTAAGTATGTTCTTATCCAGCTAAATTAAAATTCTTATAAGCTCGTAACAATTTATTGAATATAACAATTTATATCGCCTGTCGTGGCGCAGACTCCAGGAAATGTTAGTATTTTAATTTCCTGGGTTTGATAACAAGGCAAAGCGCGGCGTTGAGTTCCCCCACTTAGCACTCAATGCTTCAAATCAGCAGAAAGTGGGGAACAGAATTGTTGTAAGAGAACGGAGCGTCTTAACACTATGTTCTCAGGTTCTCTCTAAATACCGTGCTGTGTGTGGGATATAGAGGGAAGATAAAAAAGGTACCTTTTTCCATTTCCACCTCTCGATACAACAGCAACTGTTGAGCTAACAATGGCGTCGCGTCTTTCGGTAACCTAAAAACAAATATTATAATTAAATATTTTATAACGTGGCGTTGATAAGTATATTTTTTTATACGTTTTGGTGAAGAGAGAAAATTTATATAAGTAAGCCGGTATATCCAACCTGGAGGAAAATCTATGAATATTTATATCTATATGTCATCGGTGAACTCAAAAAGTACTGTACCGATTATTATGAAAATTGGTATATATATGTATTTCTCCACGGAGAAGGTTTGTATAATATGCTCACTGATGCCACTCGCCACCAGGTGGAGCTGTAGAGTAGCAATATCAGCCCCGTTCAACTGATTGTCATGAAAATCAGTACGACCACATATTTTTACACAGTGGAATACATAAAAATGAATGTTTGTGTGTATGCCATCGACGAACTCAAAAACTATTTTTTTTTGGTTTAACTTCACGCTGTAACCCGCATATAGCAGGGTAGGCAGAGGGAACCAGAGAACCTAGTCTTAAGACACTCCATTCTCTTTCAACAATTCCGTTTCCCACTTTTCGCCGAATTGAGAGGACCCACAACCTGACGCGTTTACAGTCGCACGCTTGTGCCTCTGCGCCACGGCAGGCACTATTTATTTATGTTTTTTGTTCTTATTACAATTATAGCATGTGTTGCTAACCTGTAATTAATTGTACAATTAGAGTTATTCTGTGTGCTTTTGTCAAAAATGTGAATGCAAAATTGTAACAATTGTTGGTAAGCCATAATAAATAAATAAATAAATAAATATATATGTGTAAGCCAGTTTGTATGTCTCACTCACTTGCTCTCAATACTGTCCGCGACCGCCATCGCCCTCTCTCGTGTCAAATTTCCATACATCAGCCCCTCCACATGCACTTTACGTACGAAATGAGCCGCGAATTCATCTAACTGTTCTGGAGTTATACCTGTTAAAACGTAATTTCTTAAAGTGAAACTTTTTTATACATTGAACGTAATAAAAATGCGTGACGATACCGAAACAAACATACAGAATATATAGTATTTAATTCTCTATAAACTATATATATGTCTTGAGGCACAAGCGTGCGACTATATACGTGACAGGTTGTGGGTTCGATTCCCACTCCAGGAAATGAAGTATTTTCATTTTCTCGATTTGGAAACAACTCAAAGCGCGGCACACAAAGCACACAATGCCTCAATTCGGCGGAAAGTGGGGAACAGAATTGTTTAAAGAGAATGGAGTGTCTTAACACTAGGTTCTCAGGTGGACCTGAACCTGCCTATCCTGCTATATGCGGGGTACACCATGAAGCTAAGCAGCTAAAAGAAAAAAAAAATATCATACATAGAAGCTTATATTTGTATGTATGAATTATAAAAACTCACTCTCCGCTGCATTCAACAGTTGACATCTTGTCCAAACGAGATCCGAGAGACATAACGCTTGTTGGTAGACTGCGTGCTATAAATAATTAAATTATAATAAAAAAACAGAGAACTTAGGGTCATGAACATCTAGAACACCAAAGACGTTGTAGATGCGTTACCAACCTAGAGGATACAGATGGAAGGGGAGGACAATGTAGTAGTCCGCTATCGGGACCACCAATCTTTGGGGAAAGGAGAAAACCTGATGAATATTTCAGTGTAAAACACGATTGGCTTTGGGTTCGATTCCCTGTCAAGGGAATGATTATATTTAAATTATTTTCCCATCCGCTTAAACAAAACAAAAGCGCGGCTTTGAGTTCTGCCACTCAACACGCAATGTTTCGATGTTCGGCAGAAAGCGGAGTGTCTTAACACTAGATTATTTTTTTAACCGACTTCACTTTTAATATGGTCGTATTTAAATTTACTCAAGATTTACAATAATTTTACTTTCCAGAGCATTTTATTTTAAAATCAATTATCTTTTGTTATTTAAATGTTAATTATTTAATATAAAACAAATCATATGCCCCAATTCTAACGAAGCGGCGAATGAAAACGTTAATAGAACGTAGTGTCTTAACACTAGGTCCTCAGGTTCCCTCTGCCTACCCTGCTATGTGCGAGATACAGCGTGAAGATAAAAAAAAACTCACCTGATAAGGGGGTTCTGCTTCAAAGTTCTTAATACCTCTAATATGACTTTCTTTCATAATTTCAAATCTTTTCGGGTCCGCCTTGAAATTGACCACGTGATCAATAATTTTTTCAAGTAAAACGTGTTGCTTATCATCGTAACCGTCTACAGTTATCTGTAAAATTTATATTTGTTAGAAAGAGAGAGAAAGAGATATACATAGTCAGAGAAGGAGAGAGAGAGATTTACAAGTAGCTTAGATGGCTTTATTAGTGTCTAAAAATAGACAATTTAGATATGGCCAATTATACTTATGATAGCGTTTTAAAAATTTTAAGATTGTGAATACTTTTATATAAATCATTTTTATTGTCTAACTCCCAACTCCTAAGGTCCAACTCCTCAGTCCAGCCTTAACTTCCTCAATCAAGTTCTAACTTCCTTTCAATCTAAAGGTCTAAGTAAACATAAACGGCTAATTCACATAAAAACTCACACTTAGTCCATATTTAGCGTTCCCAACACTATCTCAACCTCTGCAGTTCCGCAGCATACGCGAACTGTTGTGGGGCGCGAGTCACGTATGCAACAATACCCATATCGATGTTAGTTACAGTTGATCAGTCCGAGTATGATAGGGGACTGAAAGAGATTATAATGGTGTTAAATTTACAGTGTTGCGTCACTAAGGTGTTCTCTGTGGCTATTTGCCATACGGGATAAAAAGTTTTTTATGATACCGGATGGCAACGAGCAGAAGGACCGGCCTGATGGTAGGTGGTTACTTCCTGCTCATGAACATTCACAACACCAGAGATATTATCAGATGTTGCCGAACTAGAGGATACACAGATGAAAGGGAGTGATAATGTAGTAGTCCGCTATCGGAACCACCACATTTTGGGAAAGGATGGGTGGGAAGGGGGGAAAACCTGGCTTCTACATGCCATCGAACCGAACATCATAAGATATTTGGCGGTCTTCTGGTCTTTGACATGATAATGTATCGCGAGCCAGTCGGAGGGACGAACCACCAACCACCGTCAAAAAGTAGAAAAGTGCAGTTTTCTAACAATTTAACGACGGGGTACGCCAATTGACGTCGTATTTGGAAGTTTTTATTAGTTTTAGTCAAATTGCTTACACGATTACATATCGCAATATGATTGTTTTCATATGTGACGCCAATTGGCGTCCCTGGTCGATAAGCTAGTTTTAAATTAAATTTAAAAAGCAAGAATTTAGTGAAAACAAAATTCAATCAAAGAGCATGTCTTGTTTTATCTGAACAGATAAGGACAAGTATATAGCTATAATGCCTGTCGGGACGTAGACGCACAAGCGTGCGACTATAAACGCGACAGGTTGTGGGTTCAATTCCACCCACGAAATGTTAAGTTTAGTATTTTCATTTCCTGGGTTTGGTAACAAGGAAAACCGTATGCTGAGTTCCGCCACTCAGCACGCAAATGTCTTAATTCGGCGGAAAGTGGGGAACGGAATTGTTTTGAGAACGGAGTGTCATAACACTAGGTTCTCAGTGGTTCAGGGATCTACCCTAAGTTATATGTAGGATGGCAAAGGGAAGTTGAGAAAAAATCCCCACTCTGAAAATATAAAGCGTGGCGTTGAGTTCCGCCGAGGATTTAGTATCTTAACCCCAAGTTTTCCTTGTAAGGCAATTCTGCTATGAAAATGTTTTTTTTAAATAGTAACTTTTTTTTAACAGTGATAATACTGGACCCGCCTTCAAGTCCAGTGCAACGAATGCTCGGCAATAGAAACTCATTGTCACGTTTATACCACAATCGCATGAGAGATGTATCCTGGGAACAACAAAGGAAATATAAATATATATTTTAATTCATATATTTCTTTACCTATCGTGTCGCAGAGGTACAAGCGTGCGACTGTAAATGCGGACAGGTTATGGGTTGATTTCACCCAGGAAATGTAAAAGTTTAGTATTTTCATTTCCTGGGTTTAGTTACTAACTAGGCCAAGCGCGGCGCTGGTTCCGCCACCTCAGCACGCAATGCCTTCAATTCAGAGGCAGCACAGGAACGGCGCAGTGATCATATAGAGGCTGAACACCATGCGGCCTGGGAGGCTCACCTCGCCTACATTTTAGCGTGTGTGTGCGGATGTAAGTATATAATGCAAAGAAAGATTGCTAGCAAAGATTTAATTATATGAGGGTAGATGAAAATAACCTGACAAGAGTGGTATCCGGAGTACTATAGAAGACACTTCCAGCTTTTTACAGTGACTGTTTATTATACAAGAGTGTTCAGTGTTAGCACCAGTGTCATAAGTGTGTGGAAGGGAAACGTATTGGGGAACTAAAGGTGTTCAGTGACGTGCGCGAGTAGTATTGTATCTCAGCGTATGTTAAACTATATTTTTATTATTTAAATGGATTAAGTTAACAAGACATACCTTTATAATAGCAGGGTGCTATCGAATCTTCGCTGTCGGGTCCTTACCGTTTCCAAATCTAACTTCAAAGCCGGTATAAACTCATTTGGTAAAGCGTGTGTGGGGGTGCGAAGTCTGCAGTTCCTCGGTTTCACCTCGAACGCCATTGCTGAAAAAAAAGATTATTATAAAATTGAAAAAATAATCATAACCTAAAAATGCCTTACATAATTTTAGAAAAGAGTTTATATATTTTTGAACTTTTAAAGTGTTAATCCCACATAAGCTATGTGTATGATCTTTACCTTATTGTTTAGTTTATCTTCACTAATATCCTCTTGCAAATACTTAGTGCCGTACCATGGTTCTGTTTGAGTGCATTTCTTTTCAAAACATCTGTAAAAAAGTTACAAGCAATATAATAATATTATAATATATATATTTTTTAGCTTCACGCTGCATCCCGCATATAGGGGAATCTGAGAACGAAAGTTTTAAGACACTCCGCTCCACACTTTCCACCAAATTGTGGCATTGCGTGCTGAGTGGCAGAACTCAACGCCGCACTTTGTCTTGTTACCAGAGCGAGGAATCTTTGTATCCCTTTTTACAAAAACTACTCGGTCGGAGGAGCATGAAACTTGGTACACTTATAGTTATTATAGCAAAGGAGTGCACAATGAAAATACATTTTCGAAATAATGCATAAAAAAATATATTAAATTAATAAAATAAATATTACACACACTACCATGGTTTGACATCCATGTTAATATAGTGACATATACGTTACTAGGCAACGCGTTGTTAACGCGTCAACGGGAAAACTAGTAATATTTAAAATACCAAAGATGGAAAATTAAAATATAAAAAAAATAAAAAAACTCACTTAGCAACTACGCCCACTCTTAACATTGTTTGGGGGAGAGTAGAGAGAGAAGATCATCTATTAAATCCGGCCTCCACTCAGTTATCAAATAGTACGCACTTAAAATATCTTCCATTGGGAATTCCTGAAAAAAAAAAAACAGTATATGAATGAAAATCTTGCAAATATAGTTTGTTGAAGTTGAAGTTTTAAAGTGTTAATCCACACCCTAGGAAACGAAAAACATATTAGAAAACGTATAAAAAATTTATAATAAATATTTAATAAATAAGCATTCCCTCTCTTGCCAAATGATTGTTCTTTAAATAATCTTTGTGTAGCAGAAATTAGTAAAATTCTCTCTCTACAGAGATGCTAACAACATAAATAACATTGTAACAAGGGTATGACAATTCTGACGTGCAGATATAGAATGCCTGGCTTGGTCGGGCAGGCGTGGGTTCTGAGTCCCGCTGCGTTCAATTTTATACGTTTCTTAAATATGTAAATCTTGCAAAGATATTTGACTTTATTTTATTTTCTTTTTAACTTCACGCTGTATCTCTTGAGAGCAATACGTAACTGAACGAAGTGGCTACCACGCTTGTGCCTCACTGCGCCACGACAGCGCTCAAATCGATCAAATCCTGCATTATACCTATAAGGGGTAGTGACTCAATTCTGATTTTTTATCTCTCTCGCCTACTGGTACCTAATGTACTTTTTTACATATTTATTCTGATCACTACGGACACGTGGTCCGTACCTCTTCAATCAACTTTCACAATATTTTTCATATCCCTTAACTAAGCTTAGGAAATAGATTTTTTCCCCAAAGAGTCCAAGTATTTTAGTGCCTACTTAATATGTGCTTATTACTTAAAATTGCTTAATATTACTTAACATTATTCAATAATACTCAATACTACTCAATATTACTTAATACTACAATTTAAACTTCTATTTCAGTGGAGTGGTTTCAGAGGTTAAGGAGTTTAGGATATGGAAGGAGTATAACCAATATAATAGAACCTAGTGTTAAGACCTTGCTCCGTTTTACAGTTAAGGAGTTGAGGCATTATGTACTGAGTTGATTAATTCAAATGCTTCGTTTCTCTTTCTCAGGTAAAAAAATAAAGTAATTTAAATATAATCATTCCTGCGAACGGGAATCAAGACTGAGAACCACAATGAGCTTTTGTATATACAGCTTTTTATAGGTATTTAATAATATGTACAATCGCTAGTCGCGCTATCGTTGCTAGGCACCGCGTTGTTAACGCTCGTCAACGGGGACACTAGTAATATTTAAAGACTAAAGACAGAAATTAAAAATATAAAAAAAATTAAAATAACTCACTTTGCAACTACCCCCACCCCTAACATTGTCGGGAGTAAGAAGAGAGAAGATCATCTATTAAATCCGGCCTCCACTCCGTTATCAAATAGTACGCACTTAAAATATCTTCCATTGGGAACACCAGGAAAAAAATATCAATGTATGAAAAAAAATCTTGCAAAGATATTTCGACTCTACTTCTTGTTTTTTTTTTTAACTTCCCCACCTTCTTATCCCTTGAGGCATTATTAATTATTTATATACTTACTTAGCTTCACACGCTGTATCCCGCATATAGCAGGGTAGGCAGAGGAAAACCTAGTATTAAGACGATCAGTTCCCACACAATCCAGGAAAAGAAAAATTCCATTTCCTGGAATGGGAATTGAACCCACAACCTGTCGTGTTTACAGACGCCTGCTTTTTGCCTCTGCCACGACAGGCTTTTAATTTATATTATATTAATAATTGCATTTCCAAAACAATTCTAGTTAATTTTCTATAAAAAAAAAAAAAATTCTTAATATTAGCATTTTATCGCTCTGATAACAAGGCAAAGCGCGGCGTTGAGTTCCGCCACTAACACGCAACACCTCTACCAGCGGAAAATAGGACACAGAAGGTTAATAGAACGTAGTGTCTTAACACTATGTTCTCAGTTTCTCTCTGCCTACCCTGCTATGTGCGGGATACAGCGTGAAGTTAAAAAAAAATTATACCTGTAACAAATGAACATGTCCCGTAACAAATGCCCTCGGGTCTTGCGCGTCTTTGAACCTGAACTCCATCGCCATGAGGTCGCGCTGCTCCTCCCACACCCAACGCTGAGGACCTGATTCCTTCAGCATTGCTATATACTGGAACACCGTAAAAAAGCAACTTAAAATAAAATATACTAAAAAGTCAAATCATTACGAATAACTCATAAACTACACAGATCTTAATTTTAACTAAATTTAAATGGGACTTTAAGAGAAGCACTAGCTATCATATAAAAATAGAATCATCAAAATTGGTTCACCTAATAAAAACTTATGTCGTAACACACAAAAAATAAAGTAAAATTAATAACTACCCCCTTTTTTTTCAAAATCAACTAGTTACTTTAATAGTATTTACCACCTTATAAAAAAAGCGCCTGTCGTGGCGCAGAGGCACAAGCGTGCGACTGTAAACGCGACAGGTTGTGGGTTCGATTTCTACTCCAGGAAATGTTAGTATTTTCCTTTCCTGGGTTTGGTAATAAGGCAAAGCGCGGCGTTGAGTTCCGCCACTCAGCACGCAATGCCTCAATGCGGCGGAAAGTGGGGAACAAAATTGTTGTAAGAGAACGGAGTGTCGTAACACTAGGTTCCCAGGTTCCCCCTGAAAAAAAAGCAATACTAATATACCACCAAGTTCCACAGTATACAATTCATATTTTTCACATAACCCCTAAAGTCACAATCAAATAGGATTTCAACCCACATACCTGGAACACCAGTTCGACGATATCATCGACATGGTTGACGCCCGCCTCCGTGAGGTCCACTTGCACGCCGAAGAACGCGAACCCGCGAGCGCCGATACGAGTCCCGCCCACCAAACTGACAATATATCATATATCTATATATCACCTGTCGTGGCGCAGAGGCACAAGCGTGCGACTGTAAACGTGACAGATTGTGGGTTCGATTCCCACTCCAGAAAATGGAATTTTTCATTTCCTGGGTTTGACAACAAGGCAAAGCGCGGCATTGAGTTCCGCCACTCACGCAATGCCCCAATTCAATGGAACGTGATAAACGGAATTGTTGTTAGAGAACGGAGTGTCTTAACACGTGGGTTCTCAGGTTCCCTTTGCCTACCCTGCTAAGTACGGGATACAGCGTGAAGTATATATACGGCACTCATGTCCGAGTGCAAAGTACTCACGTGCAGTAAGACACTCACTTACTCAACTACTAACGCACTCAATTGAAATACTAAAACATGCGCTAAAATTCTGAAAAACTTATATACTCCTGTACTGTTATATACGCCTTGGGAATGAAATGCTCGCTCCAGTCTATTTCAAAGGTACCATTGTCAGCAATAAATATTTAAATTGTAAAGCATTGAATTAAGAAAAAAAAAAGTCCCACTGAGTTTCTTGCGCCGGTTCTTCTCAGGTCTGAGACATTAAATTTAGAGAACCGGTGGTAAATTATTTGACGTTCAAAAGATGAAGCATGTAACTTCTTATTTTGAATGAAATTATTTTACTTTGACTAAGGCTGAGTGCCTTAGTACAGGAGTATATAAGTATTACACTCCTGTACTAACACACTCATGCACTCAACACAGCACTCACCTGTTACACCAGCCCCTCTCCTTGAGTGCAGACAGCAAGCTGCCGCGTCCCTCGTGCCCCAACAGATGGGAGAGATAGTGACTTGGCTGGAAATATTACTTATATTAAATGAAACTATCCAGACATATAAATAATACGCATGTGTTATGCTGGATAAAGCGTGAAGCTAAAAAAATAACATTTTTCCACTCAAACAATACGCGGCGTTAAGTTACACCCAGAGTTGGCTCTGGGTCCAAAAATTCAAATAAAAACCGTTTCCACACTAACCCGTTAACGAGATATGACGGAATATTTCGTCACACATAAAAACCTACTGCAATTGACATGACGACATTTTTCGTCATGTAAATTAATGGTAATATATTGAACGCAATACGTTGTACGTTGTTGTTATCTAATAAATCTCAGAGTGGTTATATATATGTCATCATATTGACGATGCGTCAAGAATTTTCATGTTCTTGGAATCTATAGTTTAATATCTTAACACTAAAACCTTCAACTACCCTCAAAAAATTACCCTAAAATTAAAAAAAAACTTACCCCACTTTTATAATACTTCCTCGTATCCGGGATAGGGAAGTCAATGGATAAGGATCGTAAATCCTTCACCGGATAGCAATACGCCTGTTTCCGTCTCAAATGCGATGGGAAAGGATGATCCGGCCAGGACGGGGCAGTGACTGACCTATCCTCTACTGACGAGAACAAATTGCTGACCATATCCTCTAATTCGTCGAGGGATTCTAAAAAAAAATTTATTTTTTATTAATATTAGGATAAATAAAATTTCACATACAATTTTTTTTTTAACTTCACGCTGTATCCCGCATATAGCAGGGTAGGCAGAGGGAACCAGAGAACCTAGTGTTAAGACACTTCATTCTCTTTCAACAATTCCTTTCCCCACTTTCCGCCGAATTGAGACATTGCGTGTTGAGTGGCGGAACTCAACGCCGCACTTTGCCTTGTTACCAAACCCAAGAAATGAAAATACTAAATTTTACATTTCCTGGAGTGGGAATCGAACCCACAACCTGTCGCGTTTACAGTCGCACGCTTCTGCCTCTGCGCCACGACAGGTGTCATATACAATTTCTTATAACATTATAAGTTACAGTGGTGTCTTGAGGCACAAGCGTGCAACTATAAACGCGACAGGTTGTGGGTTCATACACACTACAGGAAATGAAAAATATTAAATAATATATAGTATTTTCATTTCCTCGCTCTGGAAACAAGGGAAAGCGCGGCGTTGAGTTCCGCCACTCAACACACACCTCAAATCGGCGAAAATTGGGGAACCCAAATGTTAAAAGAGAACGTAGTGCCTTAACACTATGTTCTCAGGTTCCGTGAAGATAAAAAAAATATATACCAAAAAATTATAATATACCTTTTCCCAAAACGATGAGGGTCATGATATTAGAGGAATACCATTTTTGATGAAACTTTAGTAGTTCCTTTCTAACATCTATACCTTTCTCTTTAGGTATTTTCTCCAACGTATCTTTGTTACCTGTAAAAAGAGATAAATATTTATTTGTTTGATGTTTCATACACAAGTATCATTATTTGTTTTAATTAATTTAAATGAATGATATGAAAATTTAAAAATGCAAAAATATTTAGGGAAATACTCGAGCATGCTTAGGGAAGCGAAAGTATGCTTAGGAAATGTAGGAATATTTAGGGAAGCCGGTGTATTTAAGGAAGCCGGTATGCTTAAGCCACATTATGCCAGGGAAGCCAGCCGGAATATTTAGGGAAGCCAATATTGGGAAGCCGGTGTGTTTAGAGAAGCCGGTGGACTTAAGGGAAACCGGTATGCCCAGGGGAAGTGATCGTATATTTGCAGGAAGCAGGAATATTTAGGGAAGCCATATATATGGGGATGACTAATATATTTTGTAATAGATAGTCTCAAATTTTGCTGATGACATTTTTTTTTAGCTCCCATAATTTTGTCGAGATTTTTGCAATTTCCCTCCGAGACTTACCTAGCAATCTTTTAGCTCTCATAGTTTTATTGAGCTCGTCGTTTGCTTTTATTAAGCCGGTGGAAATCGTGTAATATGACCAATTCGCCACTGGTACTTGGATACTCACCAGTTCCAAATTTATGGTAAGGATGTTTAGGATCAGCAGTGCTCTTGTTGAGCTGGTCCAGCCTCCACGTGTCTGAGGAGAGGTTCTTCTCGTGCTCAGAGTTCACCGCGTTAAGTTCTCTACCAGTCGCCGTCTCCGTAAACAGCGGCGATATGAAGAATTGGGCGAAACTGTATGCAATTATAATAAAATTACATGGAAAGAATAAAAGAAAGAAGAAGAAAGAATAGACAGAGAGAACCTAGTGTCAAGACACTACATTCGCTGCTATTCGCTTGAATCATAAAAAATTGAGTATGATTATACGCCTGAGTGGGAATCGAACCCACAATCAATCTCATTAATGATGACCTAAATGATACACGGCAGAAGTGAAACGTCAGAAAAGTAGACGAGAGAATGAAGTGAATATGAAAGTACCAGGACTTCATAATTGTACAAGATGTTGTGTTGTTTTTATAAATATTTATTTATTATCTGTTTCCTTAAACAATATATTTAATTAAGATAAATAAAGTAAATAAATTAATTTAAACATTTGTTATTTAGTGCGTAAAGTTATCTGACAAGTACCAGGAGACCATATTCTATGAGAAGATCCGACCACTAATAATCAAATAGGCCTAATGAATAAATGATGAATACAATTTGACATCCCCTTCTATCTTACTCAATAAGAAAGAGACCAATATATGTATATTTCTGTCTCACTCTAACCTACACATTTTTGTATTTGTGTCTCTTACTGTCGTTTTTTCCGTTGCATCCGGTTTGAAATCACGATTCTAAGGAAGTTTCACTTCGATAATTTTAAAACATAAAAAGTTCAAAGTGGGACAACATCTGACTGTAAATACGATTGGTTGTGGGTTCGATTCCCATTCGGCTGAGTAATTGAGTAATTAAAAAGGCATGGCGCGGCGTTGAGTTCCGCCACTCAGCACGCAAAGCCTCCATTCGGTGGAGAGTGGGGAACGTATTGTCTTAATACTAGGTTCCTTCTACCTACACTGCTATATGCGGGATACAGCGTGAAGCTATGTATGTATGTAATTACAATCAAAAGATTTTCACTTCACGCCTCTGATAAGACAAAGCGCGGCGTTGAGTTCCGCCATTCACCACATATCGATTGAATGATTCAATCATTAGGGTAAAAAACGTATAGCAGAGTGTCGTGACACTATATATTCTCTGTAAAATAAAAGATCTAAAAGTGCTTACATATCCAGAGCCCCTGGTAAGTGTTGTGGAACCACGTCGAAGTAGTACATAGTGTGGTCAGAGGAAGTGGAGGCATTGGAAGAACCGCCGTGAGCTGACAAATACTTGTTATATTCATTTTCCTGAACAAAATAAAAAGAGGGTAATAGAAAATTTAATTAAAAAATAAGATGGTAAATAAATAAATAAATCAATTCTTTATTGACCATAAAAAAAAGGATAACTATATTAATTAGTAGTACTTGCCGTGTGTGAGTGTGTGTGTGTGTGTGT
>JAKGSA010001877.1:0-10177 GCA_033558755.1 Philaethria dido | reverse complement strand
GTGTGTGTGAGTGTGTGTGAGTGTGTGTGAGTGTGTGTGAGTGTGTGTGAGTGTGTGTGAGTGAGTGTGTGTGTGTAGGTGTTTTAGCTCTCACACCTTTTTGGGCCTTGTGTTTTACAAACAATACGATTTAAGCTCATTTACATTTTCCTGGCGATTTTTTTTTTAGGTCTATTTGATCATACTTTTTAAAATATTTTTGTTATTTACTGAAAATTTATTGTTATTTACAGAAGGTAAGCCTGTGGAAACCGTGTTGTATGGACACCTCTCCACTGATACGTATATAATATAAAGTTAATATGAGAAAAAACTCCTAAGCGCACCATGGATTCGACATGTAGGTGTCCATCGCGTTACAGAGAGAGGCGATTGTAGAGTGCCTGAGACTTACGACACAACATGTTAGTTTAAGGGGCCCTTTAAAATGCACGTTGAAGTTCATCTTCACTGTCTGCGCTCCTCTCTCTACCTAATCATTTTTAGTTGTGTTAACTTAAGGGTAGTAGCGAATACTTTAAAACTTACCTCGGGATATTTTTCAGTGCCTAGAAAGAGCATGTGCTCACAGAAATGCGCCAACCCCGGTAACTCGTCTGGGTCACTGAGATATCCTAAAAACAATATAGAATTTAATATAATACGTAACCAAATGGTTGTGGGTTCGATCACTACTTGGGGAAATGAAAATAATATTTTTTTTCCTGTTCTGGTAATTCAGAACAAGTGTAAGGTTCTAACATCTACCACACAAATAATACATGGAAATCAATATATAAACCTATTCACGTCATATGATCAACTATATATAAATACGTGAAGCAAAAACTTTACATCCCTTTTTACGAAAATTAAGCAGACAGAGGAGTATGAAAATTGGCATACATATAGTATACATAGAGAGTGCAGAAAACATATCTTATTCATAATATTGTATCAGAAATATATTAAATTAATAACACTAGCGTCTCCGTTGACGCGTTAATAACGCGTCCTAGCAACGTATGTATATGTCACTTTATATAAACTTAGATTCCAAACCATGGTAGTGTGTGTAATATTGATTTTATTAATTTTATATATTTTTTTTTATGTATTATTTTAAAAAGATACTATCATTCTGCACTCCTTTGCTATAAAAACTATAAGTGCGGCATTGAGTTCCATGCTACTCAGTCCACGCAATGCCTCAATCTGGCGGGAAGTAGGGAACGAAGTTTTTGCTTGAAAGAGAACGGAGTATCTTATACACTAGGTTCTCAATATTACACACTCTGCCATACCCTGCTATATGACGGGATACAGCGTGAAATGTAATAATAGTATCATATACGTATACTATGGAATTTAGTATTTTCATCGCTCATGGTAACAAGACAAAGCACGTGAAACGTTAAGTTCCGCCAACATCAGCATCGCAATGCCGCTGCGGAAAGCTAGTAATTCTAGTTTGTTTGCATTATTATTTTTTTTAGTTCCCCACCTTTCTTGAACTTGTTTTTTTCCAAACTCTATTACAATTTAAGCTCCACTTTCGTTTTCTGGCGACCTTTTATTTTCTTTTTACGTCGCATACATGTATTTTAAAATTAATGCAAGCCGGTGAGAACCGGACTGTATGGGCGCCTCGCCACAACCACTCACCTATATTCCCTCTTATCCTCCTGACTTTTCACAATATCATCATATCGCTTAACAATCCCCGCCGGCTCATTGCCACTGATGCCTTGTCTTACTTCTGTGGGACTTTGTCCGCGGTTCGGTGCCCGCGGCGCGCATTGCGTCACCGTCATACCTGACTGTTGACGATGTTGTATTAATATATATCTGAAATTAGAATGAAGTACAAAAAATTATTATAAAAATATTATAAATGTGAATGAAAGTTTGTTTGTTACGGTTTCACGCCAAAATCGATTATCATGAAACTTCGTACACATATAAGGCCTGTCATGTCTTGAGGCACAAGCGTGCGACTGTAAACGCGAGAGGTTGCGGATTCATACACACTACAGGAACTGAAAATTTGAAATAATATTTAGTATTTTCATTTCTTGGGTCTGGTAACAAGCGCGGTATTGAGTTCCACCACTCAACACGCAATGCCTCAAGCCGGCGGAATGGGGCGAACGGAAATGTTGAAAGAGTGTCTTAACACTAGGACGTGACGCTAAAAAAAAATAAAGATTGTTAGGTACAAATAAGTGTAACAGAAACATAAAATATGTTGACAAAATAATAAAAATAAAAAATAGAAAATAAGGTGCCATCACGATGACTTAGCGTTTGACTGTAAACGCGTTAGGTTGTGCTTTCGATTCCCACTCGAGATAATGATTATATTTGAATTATTTTCATTTCTCCGCCCCGACTTTCATAGCGTGCGCCATAAATCGTGAGGTTGTTTTTTTTTTTATAGAATACATAAACAACTTCACCATTTTGCCGCACATTTAGTGTTAAAACACTTAGTTTTCCAGTTTCCGCCCAAAATCGGGACAATTTAACGCCGGGCTTTGTCTTATCAAAGTAGAGTAATTTTGATTTTTTTTAAGCTTAATTTTCATTTTTTTTCTTAGCTTCTTGCTGTATCCCGCACATAGCAGGGTAAGCAGAGACCCTAGTGTTAAGACACTTTCTTCTCATTTAACATTTTCGTAACCCACAACCTGTTGCATTTACAGTCGCACGCTTGTGCCTCTGCTCTATAACTGGCCTCAGTTAATAATGAAAATAATCTAAATATAATCACTGCCCTGACTGAGTATTAGCACCATCTTTTTGCTCTTAGATTAATAAAAAATATTTTAATATGTTAAGTATTCACACTAGTCAATTTTTTTTTATTATAAGTATTTATTTTTTATATTATATATACATATATATAATTTTAAATTTGCTTTTACGCACCTAATTTTATTTCCTATATAAAGAAAGTTGGTTAAGTTAAATACGCCTTTTGTACATTTTTATTTAATATTTATTTAATAATTGTGCAATAAAGAAATTATAAATAAATAAATAAGTCTGTCAAATGGAGATTGACAGAACTTATAGTCACTCGCATGACTCCTTGTGGAAAGTTGAGTACAAAGTGATTTAACACTAAGTTTCTATCTGACAAACTGCTATGTGATGAAAAAAGTAAAAGTGAAAACTTTCAAAACTCCATACATAGATAAATGATATTTTAAAAATTAATTATAGGAAGTGTAATAAAGAATTGTGGAAAAGTGTATTTACATTTATTACTTTAAGTAACACAATAAGAATGTAAATTTTAGTGACTCAGCAATATAGAATGAAAATATGTTCTATATGGAATAATTATTACATGTCTCATAAAAATATTATCTTTGAATCACTATTATACTAAAATAAATTGAACTTTATTTATTAGACTTCTTCAATGCAACATTTCACTAAGAAATTAGGAAAATCATTGTTTAACATGCCTTCATATGTAAATGTTTTTATATATAGTCCTTCATATACATAATAGTACATTGAGAAATGATATAAATTATAAATTAAAACTGAAACTAGCTCTTTAAAATTAATTTAAATTAAACAATATAAAAAACAAATTATTCTAGTACATCATAAATTAGTTTCCATAAGTAATATATGTTAACATATTGACACAAATCTTACCTATAATACCTAAATGAAAATTATCATTAAAAAAATAAAGCAAGATAAAACTAGAGAGAACCTAGTGTTAAAACACTCTGTTCCCCGTTTCCCGCCCGAATTAGAGGCGTGGTAACTAGCGGAACTCAACGCCGCGTATTCTCTTGTCAGACAAGATAAAAAACTTAACACAAAATAATAAAATACATATAATCAATAAATTCTAACCTATTACAACTGGATCGATACGTAGGTGAAAAACTGCGGACGCCGATAAACAGTACCCTTCTCGATGCCAGCTTGAATTATTTTTAATTATTTTGCAATTTAATAACTATTCTTTATTCTAATTGGTAGTACGCAATGACGATGTTTTATTGTGATATACTATTGTGCAATATGACAGTGACATTGACAGATGATGTAGGGACGTTTTTTTTGTGAAATGGAGAAGATGTCGAGTATGTGTGTTTTTTATTTTATATATTTTTTTAAGAATTTTTGATATATATGTATATTCTGTATACATATATTATTTTAAAACTAAAAGTAAAAATATATTCTTATTTTTTACATGCGAAACACATCTATATATAAATACATGAAGCAAAAGCATTGTACCCCTTTTTACGAAAATTACACACACAGCAGAGCATGAAATTTGGCACACTTATAGTTCATATAGGGAAGGAGTGCAGAATGTTAATATTTTTTTAAATAATGCATAAAAAGTATATTAAATTGATGAAATAATTGTTACACACACTACCATGGTTTGACATCCATGTTATATAAAGTGACATATACATACGTTGCTAGGACGCGTTATTAACGCGACAAAGGGGACACTAGTTTTATCAAATATGAAAGAGTGTATGGAATAATCAAATTAATCTTAAAAAATAAAAAACAATAATAATGTTAAGCCATGAGGCGCAGTCTGACAGCATCTGTTATAAACGCAATGGTTGCGGGTACGATTTCCTCTCGGAGGATTGATTATATTTCCCTGCTCTGGTAAAATAAAGCGCTAATGGACGGGTAACGGATAACAAAAGTGTCTTGTTACTAAATTCTCTCTGCATACCCTGCTATGTAATATAAAAAAAAAACATTCTAAATTATGTGTTAATGATGTATAGATTTCATTATTAATTAAGTAGATACGTGATTTAAATAAGAAAAAAAATTAAAATATTTTTAAAAATATATTTATTATTTCCACTATTTATACATTTTTTCCAATATCCTTTACACAAATTATATAACATATTATTATAACATCTGCAATACATTTGCCGCTGTTTCATCTTGTTCATCCAGCTTCGAATCATGGCAAATCTTTTCAGAAAGGTATCTATTTAAGAGCGATGACTGGCAATGTCGTCCATTGAGGTACTTGCCATCCAATCGTAATTTTGTTTCAGCGACTTAAACAATTTATAGCTTATTTAAAGCACCATACCTTGAACATATTTTTGTAAGAGAGCATGACGAGAAGGGCGAGTCTGTCGTCAGGCAGAAGGCACGAGCGTGCGACTATGAAACACTGACAGGTTGTGGGTTCCGTTCCTCCAGGAAGTGTAAAAATTTAGTATTTTTCATTTCTTGGAAGCGGTAACAAAGGCAAAGCGCGGCGTTGGGGTTCCGCCACTCAACACGCAATGCCCTATGGTGGCGAGAAGTGGGGGAACGGAAATGTTGAAAGAAAATGGAGTGTCTTAACACTAAAGTTCTCTGGTTCCTTTCCTGTCACACCCGCTATATGCAGGATACAGCGTGAGTTAAAAAGAAAAAAAAAGCATGGCGAGTTTAATATTTATTTCGTGATGTTAATTGATATTTGTAAAGAAAAAGTTCAGAAGTTCTCAATTAGATCTTTTATTATAATGCTTCAAATGAGTCGTTTAAGCACAAATCACTTCATCAATGTCATGTTGTATGAAAAACACAACAAAAGAGAATGGAGAAAAAAAGTTGAATATCATAATTATACATCACATAAGAAAAATATTGTAAAACCAACTTTCAAAGAAAGCTTACCTTAACATTGTCAGGTCCACGCTTTTTTCGTAAATAATTAAAGCAGCAAGACCGGAAGTATCTGGTTCCACATGCTGGAGCGCACTCACTGCCACAGGAATTGCACATTTTTGCTGCCCATATGCAGCCTGAAAAATAAATAGTATTGGCAGGACAGGCGTCACGGACTTTATTATTATTAAATTTGCATTATAATCATGATAACTTATTAGATTTCAACGTGGCAAGTAACTGACTAGACTCAGAATGATTGCGACTTGGAAACCCACTAAGGGGCTTCATTTTCATGGTGGATAAAACAGATATTTATTTCCGCAACACCTTACGTTAAGTTGATATAAAAGTATCGTAGTAACCTCCTCTTTCGCTAGCGTCTACATTACAAACACTCTAAATGCCCTAGTTAGAGATAGGGAATTATCAACGATGGATTCCAATCTAATTCTCTCTATTTTACCTTAAGACATCACATAGTATGTTGAAGATTTTAAAAAATGACTCAGTAATACTATCTACGTTTTTCTGTACAACTAGATACCATTTTTTTTAACTTCACGCTGTATCCCGCATATAGCAGGGTAGGCAGAGGGAACCTGAGAACCTAGTGTTAAGACACTCCGTTCTCTTACAACAATTGCGTTCCCCACTTTCAGCCGAATTGAGGCATTTTAAATACCATGTTGATATTAAATATAATTTTTTGTTAAAATATTAACATGATGATGATGATGATGATGATGATGATGATGATGTAATATAGCGAGCTTACCAATAAACATAGTAAAGAATGATAAGATCAATGAAACTTTAACCATTTTGTGAGATATAACTTCTATTCGTGTTAAGATGTTCTGCTTGAATGTGGAAAGTATAACCAGAGTCCTTTTTATATGAATCGTTGTTGACTCAATCGTAGGAAGACAGACGAATTTGTTTGTTTTGTAAAGTATAGCCTTTTTACTAGAAGTGTTTGAAGAGTCCTTAAAATATAGTAGTAGAAATGAACGAAACATCTGTTGCAAAAATTGATATTGACTTTATTTCTGTGCTTTATTTCTTAATTGAAATACATTTCAATTTTCGCTGATTACATCTTAAATTTTAAAATATATAAATTCAATTCAAATTGTTTATTAATTGCTTTATGCAAATTCAATGAATATCATTTACGGACAAAATTTTTACAAAGAATTTTACGATTTCTACATACACATTGGATAGCGGAACCAAGTGGCGATTTTCTTTAAAAAAAATCTTTAAAAATTTTCTTTTAAAGGGCATATAAAGCTTTGGTAGTCATCAAGTGCCGAAGATAATTAAACATATAGTTAATATATTTCATATACATTTATATATTTAATGTTGAATATAATGATGAAACGCCTGTCGTGGCGCAGAGGCACAAGCGTGCGATTGTAAACGCGACTGGTTGTGGGTTCGATTCCCACTCCAAGAAATGGAATTTTTCATTTCCTGGGTTTGGTAATGGCAAAGCGCGGCGTTGAGTTCCGCCAATCAGCACGCAATGCCTCAATTCGGCGGATAGTAGGGTACGGAGTGCCTTAACACTAGGTTCCCTCTGCCTACCCTTCTATATGCGGGATACAGCGTGAAGCTATTTACGTATGTATGTATGTATGTATGTATGTATGTATGTATGTGTTGAATATAAATTTCAAGCACACCAGAATCTTTATCTTTTTGGACATCTACATATTGACAAGTCAATTAAAATTCTACTTTTGATGAAATTATAGATTCTTTATAACTTATAAGTAAAAAAATTATTTATATAAAAAGACCAACTAAAATTATATTTCTTGTCACGGTGAAAACGTAAATATTATTTAGTTAGAGCGCTTGAACTTCCACGAAGATATCTACGATTGCAGGTTCAAATCCTGCTTAACTCGTAAAAGGAGTTTCTTTTGTGTATCTTACAATACATTGATTGATTGTAGTTTGTTTAGGGTTTATCTGCAAAGTTGTAAGACTCGTTTGACCAAAGCTAACTTCATTCAAGGCAAAGCGCGGCGTTGAGTTCAGCCACTCAGCACACAATGTCTCAATTCGGCGGAAAGTGGGGAACGGAGTGTATTAACATTAGGTTCCCTTAGCCTACCCTGCTATATGCGGGATACAGCCTGAAGCTATATATGTTTGTATGTAACTTCATTTTTATTTTGAAACGTTACTAGCTAACAATTTCTAAAGATTTACATTAATATCGATCATGAAATTCTATGATCTAACGTATTATTAATTATATAGAATCTGAAAATAGTTCCAGTTACTTGGTAAACTTTACCAATGATTAGCCTGTGCACTCATTTTGTCTATATATTTATATGGATCAGTGGCTAGGCGAGAATATTGGGTATAAAATTGCAAAAAAAAAAACAAGCTCTAACATCTTATAGACCTAAAAGAAATGGATAGTGAAACTACAAAATACCTTCACATCTTATACCGGTTTCCCTAAATATATCAGCTTCCCTAAAAATTACAGGCTTCCTCAAATCTATATACCGGTTTCCCTAAATATACATAGGCTTCCCTTAATTTATCAGCTTGCCTAACTAAAATTTTCACCCCTCGCAACTGGTATATGGTACATCTTAAAATTTTTAAAGCATCTAATAACTTGATCCATATTGGCGAATAATTGTAAGAGCCATATGTTTTACTTCAAATTATGAGAAGTTGTTTACATTATTCATATGTAATATTTTCGTAATAATTTAAAAATATATATTTTAACTATATATATTTAAATTATCATTGACTATTTCTTATAATAAATGACATGATTTTTATATAACGCTTTCATTTTTCCAAATATTATTATCCGTTCATAAGCCTTTTATATGTTATTTCGAAAAAAAAATGTTTTTTGATATAAAAATAAAAAAACACCCTTACACAGGGAGAAATATCTAAACTGGTAACATTACTTCTTATATTAACACTGACATTTGACAATTTGTATCATTTGAATTTAAAACTTTTGCTGCGATAGAAGTTAAAAAGTGCCATTAATATTACACCTAGATTAATATAAGAAAAAACCAGTAAAACATATTTAACGTCTTTAGCAACACGTTGAAATTATTTGGCGAACAAGTTGGCTTAAATAAAGAAGACTTGAAAACAGTTATACTTGTTTATTAAACAAAATTTTCCTTTTAAAAGTAGTTGCTTAATAATATTGTAAATAATAATGGATGATTGGGAAGGATTAGTGAAAAGCTACGAGGATACCAATCCAAAAACTTTGCAAAACATATTGCTTAAAGTTCATGCCCTTATAAATGATGATTTAGCCCCATTTGAAATAGGTAAGTTATATTTTGTGATATCAAATTCTATCCTTGAAAAGATAAATGTGCAGATTAGCGTGCGACTGTAAACGCGATAGGTTGTGGGTTCGATTTCCACTCCAGGAAATGTTAGTATTTTCATTTTATTTTCTGGGTGTGATAACAAGGCAAAATTGAGGCAAATTTCGGCGAATTGATTTTTATGTGGGTATTTAAAATACTATTTGAATGAATATACAATTTAGATTTTACTCTAATTTATGTTGAGTATATACATATTGAAAATGTTTATTTTGTTATAGTTGAAGGTTACTGTTTTATTACTGGATCTTTAGCATGCAATCTCTAATAATAGTAATAAAGTCTTTATTACAACAAATAAGAAAAATTACAAGTTTTACAAATTCGGCGAAAGTGGGGAAACAGAATTGTTGAAAGAGAATGGAGTGTCTTAACACTAGGTTCTCTGGTTCCCTCTGCCTACCCTGCTATATGCGGGATGCAGCGTGAAGATAAAAAAAAAAGTTTTACTAAAACATTAGGCAAAGGCGGCCTTATTATTACTAGTATCTTTCATAATACACCTTCGTGAGTTGTCCATACAAAGTGACATTGGCAAAGAGCAGAGCCTCTGGTAACTAAACAACTTCATAGGACCATATGTTTTTGCCGTCAATACTGATATTTTTAAATAGTTTTAATAAGTATTTAAATGTGTTTCTTAATACAAAACTTTCTCCTGACCATATTGAACACATACATATATTTTTTTATATGATGCAGTATTTTACTATTCCCTCCTTCCTTCCGTAATGCTTGATAATTGCAAATTGGAATTTAGTACTACTGTGAAAAATCTAGGTATCAGGATGGATAGTTCTTTAACATGGGCGCCTCAAGTAGCTGAATTATGTCGTAAGACATATTTTGCTATTGGAAGGATGAAGAGGTGGAAAAATCTATTGCCACA
This sequence comes from Philaethria dido, assembly GCA_033558755.1. Lineage (NCBI taxonomy): Eukaryota > Metazoa > Arthropoda > Insecta > Lepidoptera > Nymphalidae > Philaethria > Philaethria dido. Next base: position 211 of record JAKGSA010001877.1, on the reverse strand, counting down.
CAAAACTAAAATAACTTTATCTCAATCTCTTCTGTTGCCCATACTTGACTATGCCGATTCCTGTTACCTGGATTTATCACAGAGATTACTGAATAAACTTGAACGCCTCCAAAACTTAATAATACGATTTATTTTTTGTTTGAGGAAATACGACCACATTTCTCAATATCGAGTTCGACTGAATTGGCTGTCCATGAAACATCGACGCAAT
>JAKGSA010001876.1:0-33256 GCA_033558755.1 Philaethria dido | reverse complement strand
TTCCTTCTATTCTGATTGAGTTTTTAGAGCTGTTTGTCATTATTTTTTTGGAAGTTCAATAGTGTTTACTAAATACATGTTATTGCTTGCTTTTTATATGGTAAGGTTGGGTGAGGAATAATAGTTTTAGAATACAAATAGAATGCACTAAAAAGTAAAATTATTACGAATAATTTAAAAACAAGTGAAATCTGACCTAAATTTTGTATGGGACCACATCTAAAGGTGAATTTCTATATCGAATTCGGTTTTTATGGCTTATTTTTGCTATAACTACTAAACCAAGAGGTGCGGGTTCGAGTCCCGTTACGTTGAAATTTTTATACGCTATCCAAAAAATGTTTTTCTTATCCTACATATGTGTTACAGTCGAAAAATAAACAATAATATATAATACACTGCTAGTTAATCCATATCGGCAACTATTTCTCAATATGCATAAGGCGTATCGTACAAAGTCGTAAAACACTTTGTAGTATGGAACATCACTTGAGTAAATTAAGTGCGTCTCACACCCGAGTCACGCGCCAGCACTCAGAGCTCACCGCAGACTGGAGTTAAACATAAAGTTTCTTTTAGTTACTCACGGAAGTTTAATAGCGTTTACTAAATACATGTGATTGGTTGCTTTTTATATGGTAAGGTTGGGTGATGACTAATATTTTTAAACTACAAATAAAATGCACTAAAAACTAAATTTGTTACGAATAACTCAAAAACAAATGATATCTTAATTAAATTTAAATGGAACCATATCAGAAGTACTAGCTATCTTATAGAAGAAGTATCATCAAAATTGGTTCACGCAGTTATGCGGATAAAACTACAGTCGAATTGAGAACGTTCTCTTTTTTTGAACTTGGTTAAAAATATATTTAAAATTCAAGTCTGCAAAAATCCTTGTGATAGACTCACCGTTCGGCATTTTATGGTAGTGCATAGTACAGAAAATTTTATAGCTCCAAGACATTTGTACATATGCTGAACATACCTTTCCCGTTTAAAGTAAATTGATATTAAAAAAAATATTAATTATTATTAAAATAGTCTTAAATGAAGGAAATCCTTATTTACAGGATGGGTAGAGATCTTAGATTATTCAATTCTTTCTTCACTTCACTCCATTTAAATATACGGTATATATATTATACGATTCTTGCATAACTCTGAGCACTGTTTAAAGATTTGTATCTCTACAGCATCTGTAAGCATGTCTGTCATTTTTGCTTGACTGCTTGTTTGCTTGTCAGTCTTGTCATCTCTAAGCTAATTATCAACATCATATTTTATACGGCCGTCTTTTAGTGGGACTGCACTGACTGACTCTAAACTCGATTGATGTGGGTTCGAGCCCCACTCGAAGTTGATACAATTTAATTTTTTTTTGTTTCCATGTACTACCAGTTAAATGGTGACGGTGATTTCCACTCAACATATAATGTCTGAAAATTGACGAAAACGAAGAACAAAATGTCTTGAAACTCTTTTCTGTTTGTTCTCTTTGTCTTCTCTCCTGAGCGTGAATCTGAAAAAAATATATATACTGAAGTTGCCATATGCAGCCTGGAATTAAACCAATACCCCACAACCACACAATCCAACCACTAAACCAACGAAACCAAAAATCAACTAATTTATAGGCTAATAAATTAATGTGATTATTGCAGTATCACGACCAAACATCCCAGGAGTAAACGCGAACAATCAACTTGGGATTAAATGATTTCACTAAGCGTTTATTAGAGAGCATTCATTTTATAGTGCTGTCATTGGCTGTCGAGGCAGTGCTGCGTGAAAGGGGTTCCTGAAACTATAAATTTACACTGGCTAAATCATGTTATTTGAAATTTATTATTATGTCTTCCGGATATTGTCAATTGCCATTAATGTCATAATGGCTATTCAGATTATTTCGGCTACGTACATATGGCATGCCATTGTTTGAAAATGTACAATTGTGTAAACCTCTGTGAATATATAAGTATGTTGTTTTTCACAATATGGTCGGCTTTGGGTTTGGCCTCTAAATATAAAAAACAGGAAGACATTATCAATATCAAAAACAGGAAAAATGTCATGAGGCTAGTGATAATAGATGGTTCTTTCTTTATTCATAGCAAGCGATATATTTTCAAAATTAGCAATTACATTACAGATTTTGATTTTCATATGATATCATGTTCGATTGATTTCAAATTATAATATTTTACTGATTTTTGATTCTTTATAATTTGCTTGTTTTTGAAAAATTGGCGAAATGAACCTCATAGGCAGGATTATAGGTAAGGTTCTTCATTTTTTAAATTTTAATATATATGAGGATAAAGTATTTAATATACAATAAAATCTTCGGTTATTGCGATTTTTAAACATCTTGAAAGAAAGTTTTAACTGAATTAATCACGTACAGTTTGGCCAAAACACACTTTAGAAATCCCGAACACTTTATAGTGGTCCATGGTGACAGGTAAATTACGCAATTAATCCGCTTAAAATACTTAAATTTGAAATATATTAAAGAAACAAAAGCAATTTCAAAATTTATTACAATTTTTTATTACTAGAGATCAGTGTATGGCAAAATTTCTAATATCGAAAAGGGACACATTTTGATTGATGTCACACATTCATCGTCCTTGATGTCATGCCATTTGTTCGTTGCTGATGATTGTTGCCTAGAAACACATAAAACATGATAAATTCAATTTCATCTAGATTACCATTTTGGTGACGTGGGAATTTTTATGTCAGATTCGGTTTTTATGGCCTTATGTTTGCTTCTTTTTTTATATATTTCATCGTATTACTTATCTATGCTATAATTTTTAGTTCTACTATAATAAAACAGTAAAAGAGTATGTCTATAAAGAAGGTGTTTCACGCTTCATCCCTCACAGCAGGGGAGTAGAGTGATCCTAGTGTCGATACACTGTGGTCGCCGCAAATTTTTATTTTTTAATTTTTAATTTTTTTCATTGCGTGTTAAGTAGCGGAGTTTAACGCTGCGCTAAATATTTGGAAAATCTGATGAAGAGCCTTATACATATGTGCGATAGATCACATAAACTAAAAGAAATGAGTTGCGTTGTTAGAAATTGTTCAGTATGGTGCGTAGTTTTTATCTATGTACGAGTATGCCCAATTAACGTCATTGAAAATTGGGGTCACCGTGGCTAAATGAGACAGTGACTGACTGTAAACTTAGGTTGCGGGTTCGATGCCCGCTCGAGGGAATTATTATATTTAAATGACTTTCATTTCCCCGCTTTAGTAAAACAAAATAGGCGTTAAGAAGGGAAAGTAGACATCTGAGTATCTAGAAATCAGGAGGGAATCGAACCCACATTGGCGATTACAAGCAGATATCATCTGACTGCGCTTCGACTACATAAATATAAAATAAATAGACAAATAAAAATAACATATGCATGTGATTATTACCTAAAAATAATTTTGAGTATTTTATTATATATTCCGCTTTGGATCATCCATTTGATTATTTTTCCACATATTGTCCGGCGTACACAATGAAAGCCATTTAAGCCATTTCTGAAATAATAATGTAGATTTAAAATTAAAGATTTATAGACATTTTTAACCGACTTCACAATAGGAGGTTACTAATTTGACTGTATTTTTTAACGTGTGTTATCGCATAACATTTTACTGGGAAAACTGCTTCAAGTTTTGACAAATGTTCTTTTTATATATGATGGTGTGTTTCTGACGGTTCCTATTTAAAAATTTAATTAGGAGCTGATGAGTAGTTTTTGAGTTATTTGTAATAATTGTACTTTTCAGTACTTCTTGTTTGAAGATGTCTTTTTTTGTATAGGAAGGGGTAAGAGAGAAATGAAATTAATTTAACTAAGATCGTTTCTCGAATGAGAATTGAACCTTAAACAAATGGTGTTTACAGTTATACGCTGGCCTCTTTCTAATAAACCTATAAATATTATAAAATACTTACTTGTTTAACAACATTTCCATAGTTTCATATACGCTACGCCCTATTATTCAAGTGGTGGTAGGGATGAAAAGAATCTGGTGGGTCATCCCAATTCATGCGGAAACCAATAGCCTGTGTGCGAGATATTTGGTTCCAAGGCACCATGTTGGCTTTGAAATTGAAGCGTACCTTAAATGTATAAAAATATTAAATATATTTCTTCATTACATGTTCATATTTTCAAAATTTTTAAGTACATATTTAATGAATAAAAAACATTAATATGCTATAAAAGGAATGAAAGAGTGAAGAAATGGTGGGAAGAGAAATACCCAGCATTTCAATATATTTCAAACTTTATTCCGCTTAGCAAAACTCACAATCGACTGTGTTTGTAATCGTAGTCTATTTTTAGGCTTGAATCTGCACTGCTTAAGAAAGACATAGTCGCGCACAAGAGTTGAGAGTAGAGTCATGTATCTACTTAGTGTTAAGACACTTCGTTCTCTTAAGATTTCTATTCATCACTCTCGGCTGGTCAAAGGGGCATTGCGTGCGAAAGGCAGGAAATGAAAATATATATTTTTTTTAGCTTCACGCTGTACATATAGCAGGGTAGGCAGAGGAACCTGAGAACGAACCTAGTGTTAAGACACTCATTCCCCACTTTCCGTGGTGAATGAATGAATGCTTTGCTCGATGGTCCGAAATGATAGCTTTGAGTAAGGCTTTTGCGTGCCAAGTGATGATTAACATTAATTATAATAAATATTTCATATTTTTGAATTTATGGAGTGGGAATTGAACCTAACCTGTCGCGTTTACAGTTGCACTCTACTCATGCATTTTTACTGTTTGTGTGCCTCTGTGCCACGACAGGTCATTTAATACTATTTAATTAATTTATATAATACACTGCTGTATATTAAAACACAAACAAAGTAAAATTTAATTAACTTCACGCTGTATTCCGCACTAGCCCAGGAGTAGGCAGAGGGAGCCAGAGGGAGCTTAGTGTTAAGACACTCCATTCTCTTTCAACAATTCCGTTCCCCCACTTTCCGCCAGAAAAAAAATGAATTAGAAGTAACATTATATATATATATATATATATATATATATATATATATATATATATATATATATATATATATATATATATATATAAAACAAGCAACTTACGAAGAAACGCGATACATTCCTGTGAAGGATAAATACCGCTGGTCTATGCAGTTTTCACTATCATCACTAAAGTCAGTTATTACAAAAACTATGAAACACAAGTAAAACACTAAAGAATTATGTGGTAAAATTGTCCATTATATTATTTTTACCGAACCACCTTATTTTATCATAAGCTCTTTTATTAATAGTTTTCCTTCTTTCATTTACCACTTCGTCAAAGTTTGCATTTAAATTGTCAATAGCTGAAACAATGAAACAGTGAAGTGAAATATCACGTGTGTTTTTAGTCCGAAGCATTTACTATATTTGGTCATGTATACTAAAAAAAACTTGTACTTTGTTGGTTTGTTTGTTGGAAATGTTGACTTTATTTTACGCGTCATCAAAATATAGCATAAATTGAATATGTCTTGATTTAATAGTGAAGTTATACAAATTAATTAAAGGAGCTTCACACGTTATCCAATAGCAGGGTAGGGCAGTAAGGTCAAGTAGAGCGTTAAGTAATTTTAAGTAATATTAAGTAGCTTTGAGTGATGTTAAGAAGCATATAAGAAGTAATAATAATATATTAAGTAGGCAATTAAAATACTTGGACTCTCTTTGGAAAAAATATCTTATTTCCACTAAGCTTGGTTAAGTGATATGAAAATATTGTGGAAATTGACAAAGTTACGGACCACGTGTCCGTAGTGATCAGAATAAATATTTAAAAAAGCTGGCCAGTAGTCAGAGTGAATCTAGTGGTTCCAGACTTACTTCCATTAACCGCTTTCCCCCTTGTATTGGAGATGTGTATTAAGTGGCGAATTCAACGCCGCGTTTTTGTCTTACTAGACGGAATATGAAAATAACTGAAGTCTATTGATTACAGCGTTTTCAATATAAATGTGAACTTTAATTACTAACGCCTGTCGTGTGGCGCAGAAGGCACAAACGTGCGACTGTAAACGCGACAGGTTGTGGATTCGATTCCCACTCAGGAAATGGAATTTTTTCATTTCCATGTGTTTGGCTAACAAGGCAAAGCGCGGCGTTGAGTTCTACCACTCAGCAAGCAATGCCTCAATTAGACGGAAAATGGGGACGGGTGTCTTAACACTAGGCTCCACTCTGCCTACCCTGCTATGCGGGATACAGCGTGAGAAGTTATGTATGTAAGTTAATTACTAAATATAAAATTATTGATGAGCTATAATTCATTTATAAATTAATTCATTTATAATTTAATGGGAATATGTTTGTTACAGATCATGATCTGATTATAATCGTACATGAAATGGTGAATTTAATACACAACAAAAAATCAGTTTTTACCCCATGCTTCGCACATCTCTCTTTTACTACGCGTAAAAGTACTTTTATCTGCATATCAGGATATTCACGAGAGAATAATGTCAAAAATAAGTACTAATACATTTTTAACTTCACGCTGTATCCCGCATATAGCCAGGGAGGTAATTAGAAGGGAACCAGAGAACCTAGTGTTAAAGACACTCCATTCTCTTCAACATTTCCGTTCCCCACTTTCTGCCAAATTGAGACATTGCGTGTTGGTGGCCAGACTGCCGTGCTGCCTTGTTACCAAACCAAGAATGAAAATACTAAATTTTACATTTCCTGGAGTGAGAATCAAGCCTAACCTGTCGCGTTTACAGTTGCACCAGTTCCAGCTCTATCTACCTATTCCTAAGCCCTCTAAAAAATAAAGTAAAACACTCCCGTCTCCGCAAGAATAAATTGAATACTTTAAAGAGAAGCACACTAGTTCAGTTAGTGAGAACAATTAAAAAATTTAAAAAAAACAATGATTTTAAATAATTGTTACAATATATTAAATTTTTTAAGAGTAAAACCGTGGTTTTCCATAGTATGTAAGATAGCAATGTTACGGTACCGGTGACGTGTTGTTTGACATTTGATTATTGCTGAAGTGAGGGCTCCTAACGGGTTATAATCTAGTTTAGTCAAATTTTGACACCTTTTAAAGTTCACCAGCACGCTTGAAGACCTCATTTTCAATATAATTGAAACACACGATTTTTATATAATTCGTGTTACATATAAGATATTAGATATTTATATTATGGTCAACTTACAAAAGCAGCTTCATGGTTTATCCCGTGTAGGAGAGTAGTTAAAGAGAACCTAGTGTCAAGACACTACGCCGTTTTCAGTGGCAGAACTCTCTACCTTTACGCTTTTGTCTTTCACAATTAATTATACAGAATTTTTATAGAATTATAATAAATACTCGTATATGTATTATTCTGATGTTATAAACTATATTAGTAAAGCTTCATATAGATCCTGTTGTTTAATGGATTTTCTACGTATATCAAAATCTCACTTTGTGAAATGAACATTTAAATTATTTTCATTTAAATTTCATTTAAAATGTTTACTACTCTGGTACGACAAATTGCGATGTATAGTTCCACCACTTAACACAATGTCTAAAATTTGGGCGGGAAGCGGCGAACAGAGTGTCTTGCACTAGTTTCCCTCTGCCTACCCTTTCTCCTCTTTTATTTTTAGGTGACTGACTTTTAATCAACTGTATTCAATAAAATGAAATTAAATTAATTTATTCATCAATATTCTTTTGAGAATACTTACAATAATTACATAACAAAAATGTTTTTATTATACCATATTATCAATATGTACAAACAAGTCACTGGTTAATCCTTCAAATGCCTTTCTATTTCCAATGACAAGTTTATTTTTACACTAAAATATAACACTTTTTTAGCTTTTTTTAAGTAAAAAAACTTGAAGCTGTTAATAAACACTTTTACGTGAACTATTCTTTCAAACTCAAAATTAAATGTTAGAAAAATGAAAAGCCTCACGTAAGTTATTGCTGAAAGTAGACTTATTTAATTTAGAATTAACGACTTTTTCCATACTTGCTTAACCTTCATTTAAAGTATATTAGGTTGGATGTACAGGGTGATTATAAATACATAATATTTTTTTGCAGCCCCAAGCTTTTCCTTGTGTAGCAGGGTGGTCACCTAGAGTTAAGACACTTCGTTCTACTATTCTAGGTTTAGTGTGTCAACTCAACCACTTTGACTTATTGTGGAGAAATTAAAATAATTTATTTATGTTCATTACCCCGATATGGAATCGAACCCGACACCAATCGCCTTCACAGTCAGGCATTATTCTACTACGATGGCTTTACATACTCAATAGTAATATCTAAATATTTAATGGCAAGCTTATATTTGCATGTATGTACATGTGTATGTATGTATGAATAACAGAGGTTTTGTATAATTTCACGCATTTGTTTTGGGAGATATCTGGATAGAACCTAATGATAAATCACTCCATTCTTCTTATCCGGTAACTTAAAGATATGTGCTAATAAAAGTGCAAAGCTTTTAGTATCCACCCTTTAATGCAATTAGAGCTCTAAATCATTGAAAGAGAGACATGAGAGACTGTAATGGAAGGCCCAAAGATAAAAAGATATGGACCCTGTGTACATGGATTTTATTCCTCCGCATCATTATGATTTTTTTTGGCTGTAACCTAATAAAAAAGTCTATAATTTTGTGGACTTGAAAAGTTGTTTGATAGGGTTATGAGAAATAATTTATAAGATATTTCTAAACATGGCGTATGGTAGAGAATGAAAGTATTTTTTTTTGAGCTTCATATAGTTTAATACAAAAAATAACAATAAAAAAAAAACATTTTCTATACGTATATTCGTTCAATAAAATATGATTGTTCTTTTAATAATTTACTTAATAATAACTTTAATATAAAAACCACTAAAATGAATCGTTACGCTACTATTACATAACTCTTAAATATATATATAAATATATAAATTGCGTTGAGTTCCGCCACTCAACACGCAATGCCTCAATTCGGCGGAAAGTGGGGAACGGAATTGTTGAAAGAGAATGGAGTGTCTTAACACTAGGTTCTCTGGTTCCCTCTGCCTACCCTGCTATATGCGGGTTACTAACTAACTAAAAACATCCTGTATACAATTTATAACGGTGCACATGTTTGTAGATCGTTATTAACATTTCAAATATTATCCGCAGCTGAGGATAAGCTAACACGTTTAGTTCAGTCCCCAAATTTAGCCAATAAAGTATTTACCACACTTAAACCAGAAAAAAATGTTACAGTAAAACCTTTTTGTTAAATATTCCATAGACTTTTTATAAAAATGTGTGCTTACAAGCATTTTTCATGTTTTCTCTTGTTCCTCATAGTTTTTTGTCAATCCCAAGCGAACGAAGATATTAATGGTCCTAATATAAACAATGATACAAGAGTATTATCTCGAAGAAAAAGATTTATTATCTTTCCCGAAGGCAGCTCTTTCCAGTTGGGTAAGAAATATACGAATTGTTCTTGTAAATAAGCGTATAATTTATGTTTTTTATAGTGGCCTTTATTTGATGGGTTGGTGCAATTAATCAATTGGATTTCTTATGAGAAAGCTATTTTTAATTATCTAGCAATTTCATTCAAATTAATGTGTTATTATGGCGAGCATTCACTGTTTCGCTATACTTAAAAGGACATTTATTACAAAAACTTGACTATTTTATAATGTTTTACGATTTGAAATGAAACTATTTTAATTTCTTCGTTCTGGTAATAAGGCACAGCTCAGCGTTGAATTCCGCCACTCAGCAAGCAATGCCTCAATTCGGAGGAAGTTACGGAAATCTTAAAAAAGAACAGAGTGTCTTAACACTAGGTTCTCAGGTTCTCTCTGCCTACCCTGCCATGTGCGGGATGCAGCGTGAAGCTAAGAAAAAATACGTATATTTATTATATATTGTGCGAAACCCTACGTTCCAAACTTTATAGTATGAATAGACGTTGGTCACAGGATCACTGTAAAAGAAGGACGGTTAGAATAGTTACATTAAAAATGTCTTGCGAAAACCAAAGCACATCGTTATTAATATATTACTATACTTTCATTTCCTGGGTTTGATAACTAGGCGAAACGCGACGTTGTGTTCCGCCACTCAGCACGCAATGCCTCAATTCGGCGGAAAGTGAGGAACGGAATTGTTAGAGAAAGGAGTGTCTTAGCATTAAGTTCTCAGGTTCCTACGCTGCTATAAGTGGAATACAGCGTGAAGCTAAAAAACTAAACTTTTTTGCAATGTTTAATTATTATTTTATAATTCCAGTATTTTGTGTAACATATCCCGCGATATCAGCGATCGGCGATATACTTTTATGGGGTAACACGGCTGCTTTAGCGTATGAGCTTCCACAAGATCCATATTCACCGTTTAATCATAGAGCAGATCCACTACACAGGAGAATAGATACGAAAACCTTATACTTCACAGACTTTGATGGCAATATCGTTCATAAGCAACCATATAAGAGGTATTAAAATTAGTTTGGTTAGCATTGTATGTAGGTCGAAGGATCTTAGTATATATGATATTACTTTATTATAAGGTACTGTTTGACTTCTAGGAGGTCGTGGATTATTTTATTCTGAGGATCTTTATATATATTGTATAAGTCTTTTCTTCGGTATAATTAGACATAGCAAATGAGTGTCTAAATATAGTGGAAAATTTTAATCCTAAAAAAAAGTATATAGTATCTCTAAAATAGCCATCGTACCGCAGTTGGACACCGTCTAATTGTAATCGCGATTGGTTGTGGGTTCGATTCCCACTTGAGAGAATGATTATATTTAAATTATTTTCATTTTTTTGCTTTGGGAGGTCAAAGCGCGGCGTTGAGCTCCACCAACTCAACACTCAAGGTGGGGAACAAAGTGTCTTGACGCTAGGTTCTCTCTAACTGCCCGGCTATGCTAGCTTTATCCCGTAAAGCTAAAATAAGAGGAAAGTTAATTATGAATAAACTATGTTCACTATCGCATAATGCACTGTGATGAATGAAGATGTATGATATTAATATTCTTTAAGTAAGTTTATTTTCACCTGTTGTGACGCAGAGGCACAAGTGCGACTGTAAACGCGACTGGTTGTTCTGGGTTCGGTACCTGGGGTGGGCCCCAGAAAATAAAAGTTTAGTATTTTCATTTGGGTTTGGCAACAAGGAAAAACAAGACGTTGAGTTCCGCCACTCAGCATGCAATGCTTGGATTCGGAGGAAAGTAAGGAACGGAGTGTCTTAACACTAGGTTCTCAGGTTCCCTATGCCTACATTGCTATATGCGTGATAAAGCGTGAAGCTATAAAAAAGCTTATTTTCCTTTATCGTATGATAATAACACCTACAACAAAACTTGATACTATTTTACCAAGTGCTAACAAAGGGGTTAGCAATTTCACTTTTGTTTACAATGTCCGATAAATCTCTAATAACAAAATCGTTGTCAGGGTGTTTACAAACAAGAAAAAATGTGCTTTCAATATCAAACAGTTACCATTAAAATATTAAATTTATACACTATTACCATACAGTAAGGCTTAATTTTCAATGAAAACATATTTAAATGTAGTCGAGTGTATTTCAGAAAATTCATAGTAAATCCAGCGTTTGCGAAGCGTAGCGCGGATATGGTATCACCAGAATTTAAAATAGATAGAAAACAGATGCATGAATCGCAGAATATGCGAGAGTTTTTGAATGGTGGACAGTCTGTGGAGTTTCATAGAAGCAGCCGTGTGAGCCTCTACCAACAAGTAGAGGCGTTGTTAGAAGGGTAAAGTATTTTTTTTTATTATTTGTCGTATTTCTATGTACTCGTAAATAGTTATCTAAATGACTTAGCTCTTTTAATGAGATTTAAAAAAAGTCTATATAAAAATAATACACATACATACATAACTTCACGCTGTATCCTGCATATAGCAGGGTAGGCAGAGGGAACCTAGTGTTAAGACACTCCGTTCCCCACTTTCCTGTGTTCCCCACGTTCCCCACTTCCGTGCTGAGTGGTGTAACTCAACGCTGCGTATTACCTTACTAAAACGAAGAATTTCCAATTATTTAAATACGTTAAATTCATCTCTAATTCTTCATAATTTGTAGAATAAGAAAAACATATTAGGCCATTGTGATTTGAGGCCATCGTGACAGACATAGTCTTATTATAAATGCGATTGGTTATGGGTTCGATTTCCACTAGGGGGTAATTATAATATTTAATTTATTCTCATTCCTCTGCTCTCAAGACAAAGCGTGGCTTTGTGTTCACTACTTAACAATTTTTTATTTCCGGAAAGTGGAGAACGGAGTGTCTTAACACCAACTTCCTTTGACTACTCTACTATGCATGTAAAAGCGTGAAACCAAAATAAAATGATTTGAACAATAAGCCATAATAAATTTAACAATTAATATTAAAATCAAATTTCGCGAACAAATTCCTATTAAATTCTGCGTGAAAACTTATATAGCTTATACATTAACAGGCCCTTTGTCATTGTCATTATAGTTGGATACATTTGCATTGTGAGGATATTAAATTAATTATAGACTATTATTACGTTTATTATGTTAAACATATCGATATGTACGAACAGTGTGGGGATTTATTAACCAGTAATTTATTTTATAGAGTCAGAATTAGAACAAAATTGCTCTAAATGGACAGAAATTGATATACATACATACATACATAGCTTCACGCTGTATCCCGCATATAAGTAAGCAGAGGGAACCTAGTGTTAAGACACTCCGTTCCCCACTTTCCGCCGAATTGAGGTATTACGTGCTGAGTGGTGGAACTCAACGCTTTCCTTTTATCAAACCCAGGAAATGAAGAATTCCATTTCCTGGAGTGGGAATAGAACCCACAACCTGTCGCGTTTAGTGTCGTTGTCCTTTAGTTTAGTGTCGCCCTACTTTTCGCTTGAATTAAGAAATTTATATACATAATACTAAAATATATTTAGGATTTTTGATCGACTTTAAAAAAAGGAGGTTCTCAATTTCATTGTTTTTTATGTGTGTTTATTTTAGCTTTTTACTGGGTGAACCAGGTTTGATATATTTTTTTTTATATAATTATTAGTGTTTCTGATATGTTCCAATTTAAATTTAATTGAGATCTGGCGAGTAGGTTTCGATTTATTTGTAATACATATATACATAGCTTCACGCTATATCCCGCATATAGCAGGGTAGACAGAGGGAACCTAGTGTTTAGACACTCCGTTCCCCACTTTCCGCCGATTTGATGCATTGCATGTTGAGTGGCGGAACTCAACGCCGGGCGTTGCCTTGTTACCAAACACAGGAAATGAAAATACTAAACTTTTACGAAAGAAATTGGGCAGTTTTTAGATCGCAACGCCGCACGTTGTCATTTCTCAGCTCAGCTAAGGCACTTCACGACGTTGATCTCCGCTGTTCACTCCAAAATGTCTTGATTTAAGGTAGTAAGTAGAGGACGGAGTATCTTGACACTAGTTTCTCTCTGACTACCCTGCTATAAATAAAAGCGTGAAGCTGAAAAAATATGTTATTGTTTATCACGTAAATATTAGCGTAGGAATTTATTACTCAGAATCTGTGGTTTTGCGATTAGAATTACTAATTAATTGCTATTAGATTAGTCTTAGTATGGCAATGCGTTACAAGCATGGCTTTAAATGAATAATGAATTAATCATATAGTTAGAAAATATATGTAAATAAATGCATATTGCTTAAAAGAGAACGGAGTATCTTAACATTAGGTTCTCTGGTTACCTCTGCCTACCCTGCTATGTGTGGGATACAACGTGAAGCTAAAAAATATATTTATTAGAATTTTGATAGGAAAAAAAAATATAAAATAAGAACTTAAGAACTACTCATAAGACGAAGACGATAGTATTTGAGTACTAGTAGCGCCCGCGGCTTCGTTCGCTTTAAACATATCCTATGCTGAAAGCGAACGAAATCGGGGGAGATTTTTTTACTTACATATTATGTACTGCCATATTTAATTTTTCAAAGTAAACATTCGCAGAATCGTCATTTTTGTAGGCAGTGATTGACATAAGATTTATTATTTTTATTTATCTATAAAAAAACTGAAAATTATGTATAAAATGGTGTTGTCTTAAAATTTTGAATATTTTTAGTTTGGGAGCGGACGGACGAAGCTGTTTACTAAAAACCCTTTGTATAATCGGTCAATCCAAGAATCATCCACAGGGCGCCTTTCTTCACGAGATAATTAGGGCTGTTTTCACGTAAGTTTTACTACACAATAAAAGACCTGAAATCCCGTTTTTTCGTTGTTTCTAAAGTAATTTAAAATAATCCTCTCTTGTCGTTCCCATACACTCCCCAGAATACACGCTAAATTATACATCTACATTGTCTGTCAGTCATTTAATAACGACCGCGTATAAATATACATAGCTTAAAATATTATTTCAGCATATTGATAAAAAATAAACAAGTAAAACCAGTACAAAACACTTGTTAAAATATTCACCCCATATAATATTCAGATTACACAGCTGTCGATCTTGATTACGTTTGCAAACACTTCAAGTTAATTGATAATGCTTTAATATTTAGCGTCTTGTTTGTCGCTTATATTAGTTCACGTGGAAATATTCGCATTTTAATATAGATATGTATGTATGTATATGTTACGTGATGTTGTTTGTTTGAATTAATTATAATATATTTCGGTGAAAAGGTCCTAGGTTTAGGTTTTCTAAGTAAGAATCGCTACACGCTTTGTCCCGCATAGAAAGAACAGAGAACCTAGTCAGAGAGAACCTAGTGCAAAGACGCTCTGTTCTCCACTTTCTGCCTGAATTCAAGACATTGTGTGTTCTATGGCGCAACTCAACGCCGCACTCTCTCTTACCAGAGCAAGAAAATGAAAATTTTTGTATAATCATCACTCCCTGTGTTAACAATCAAATGCTGTACTCGGGGATTCTTTTATTTCTTTTTTGTTTTGATATTTTATTTCTAACTCTACTTGTATTTAACGAAATCCGTATACAGGTCGTTTTTATCAAAATATTATATAAATTAAATATGGTACAAAGGGTGAAGCTAATAAAAATAGTAACCAACGGACATAATGATGTCTTAATGAAGATCATGTATATGTACTTACTTAACTTGCTGATTGTCTTATTTTTTACTGACTTTCATAAAAGGATTTTTTTTTACCACGTAACTTTTCACTGGGTAAACCAATTTTAATGGTCCTTTTTTATATGATAGCTGGTTCTTCTGATGTAATCCCATTTAAATGTAGTTAAGATACGACAAGTAGTTTATGAGTTATGCGTAATTACTTTACTTTTAATGCACTTTATTTGAAGTCAGTTTTTTTGATAAAATTAAAATTATATATATAAATATTCCAGGTTACCCAAAACTGATAGACAAGGTGATATAGATGAAGAATACGACAATGCATTTAAAGCGACGAAACCATGCAATGAACTATACCCTGAGTGTACAGACAATCAAGTTAAGGATGATATGCCTTATGTAGCTTATTAGACACGAATTTAGCTTTAGTTTCTAGTGATATCAAAAAATAGAACATAACTATCTAATATTTAAAACAATAAATGTTGGAACTAGTAGATATGTTTCTTTTGCGATTGGATTTTAGATTGACGATTAATTTTTCAGTTTCCTTTATCGTGTATAGGAGCTGTAGTCCGAGACAAATATAATTACAATTACAAATATAAAATATTTATTTCATAAACTTGTGCATACATTTTTTAGAACAATAGTTGGGGTCTCCTTTTAACCAAAAGTAACCAAAACCCGCTCTCCGATAACCAGTTATACAGACTGAGAGAATTTAATGTTAGACTAGTAAATCAAAGCACGGCGTTCAGTTCCGCCACTTAACATGCAATATTTCGCCAAATATCTTATGATATGTTCCGGTTCAATGTCATGTAAGCCAGGTTTTCCCCTTTCCCACCCATTCTTTCCCCAAAATGTGATGGTTCCGATAGCGGACCACTACATTGTCCTTTCCTTCTATCTGTATTCTGTAGGTTGGCAACGCATCTACAACATCTTCTGGTTGTAGATGTTCATGGGCGAAGGTAACCACTTACCATCAGGTGGTCCTTCTGCTCGTTTGCCATCCGTTATCCGTAAAAAAAACCTTTTATACGGCATAAAACGTGAAGCTAAATAATCTAAATGTATACCATTATATAAAATAGTGTTCTAAAGATCACATGAATGCCGGCAACTAGCATTGCGTGCTAATTGTATTGAAAATTGGTTCGTTTGACACACCGCTTATTGGTTTCAAGCTCCCTATACTCGTACAGAAGCCACAAAATTCCTATTAAATACGTAACAATTAATTGTATTTCGAACAAAGTAATCAATTGGGGATATTTTTATTTACGTACTGAGATGTGATTGTTGTCTTTTTTATATATTTCTGCTTTTAGAAAAACTCTCTTTTAATGGAGACTTTACTGGAATTAATATCGTTGGCTTATTAAATCATTTACAGGTATAAATATGAATGTCACTTATTTAATGTCAATCTGATATTCAAAAACAGCATTTTTGCTTACCGTTAGCATTCTGGGTATCACTTCCTTGCAGATTCGATAATCCAAGCTGATTCCGCATTTATACAGAATTCACATTTTTTCGTTCCTTTTGACATACCCATACGTGTAGCTCTGTTGATACTACATACAGTCAGAAAAACAAATTTAATAATATATATTAAAATGAAGAAAATCCTTAGCACTTAATGGATCCATCGTGTGGGTGCCGGGACTATCATGTTCTAGAAAGAGAAGCTTAAAGCAGTGTAAGAAGAGCAAGTAGGCTTATATGCGCATTAACGCTCGTCTCCACTGTCCAATCTCTTCTCTTAACTAAATTTAAAAAGATTTATACTAAGGCCGTTTTCGAAGTATGTTCTAGAAATTTACTGATGACTATCTGAGTTTTTATTTCCAATAAAATCTGAAATCTAAAATTCATCTAGTGAGATTATGTTTATTAATGCTATTTTTACTCATGTATATTCCTACATGAAAGGAGTAATGCCTTTTTTAGAGTTAATTGGCACCTATAAATGTATACAAGTTGTAATAAGCAAATCTGATTTAGGAACTTATACATTAATGTGTGTAATTTTAAAAATTATCATAAAGTAATATTTCCTTAGTTTTAAGAATTGATCAATTTAGATTTATTTCTATCATAAAAACGAGTTCACGCGTTTTGTGGGAATTTTTGCTTTCGTCATTGTCTTTGCAAACGTCACTTCTTCGTGACATATTCTGATTGCCTTTTTTGTTTTTTAAAATTATATTCTAACAAGAGTCTAACTGTACAGCCATTGACACAATACCCACATGTTAATTGTTCTTTCATATTCGTCTCTGCCATCGAGTGTTAACCATTATGGTCCATTTTAGTTCCCTAAGAGACACTTGTTTAAGAATTTTTAATATTATAAATTTTAAATATGTTGTTTAAGTACTTTATAATACTGTGCATGTTTTTGGGGATTTATTGTGATAAAAATTTCTATGAGAATAGTACAAAAATTGATAGATTTGATGAAAGTGATACAAGTTCGCGTGTCCTATCTAGGACGAAGAGATTTCTGACGTTTCCTGATGGCAGTTCTCTACAATTAGGTATGTATATTCGCTTTAAAATGTAGTACAGTGATTGTAATTTATAATTTCATGGTACATTTGAGTTTTCTTGAACTGATTATGAGTATAATAATGTAAATATTTAAAATATAGGTATTAAAGATCCATAAAATATCGAAAAAAACATATCGTTATCATCATATGCAGAATCAATAAAGGTTCAAGTAATTTTATAATACTTGTATGTTATATTCGTATACCAATTTTCAGTCCTGTAGATGGAGCAGATGATATTAATACAAACTGATTACGGAAATATCTTATTTTTTTTAATTGTCATTTTAAGATAATTAATAAAACAAACCAATA
Source organism: Philaethria dido (assembly GCA_033558755.1). NCBI lineage: Eukaryota > Metazoa > Arthropoda > Insecta > Lepidoptera > Nymphalidae > Philaethria > Philaethria dido. The sequence goes on along the minus strand of JAKGSA010001876.1, from coordinate 15,194 downwards.
AAATATTTATCTTTTAGAATTATTTATAAGGTTATACCAATTGTATTTTATGAACCACTAGGTAGGTAAAAGGTAAGAATTTGGTAAAATTTTGAAATAGAAGCAAATCAAATAAATTAAAAAAAATACCATGAATTAATCGAAAAATGGAAATTTTTCAAATATATGTATATATCATTTATTCCTTGCAGTCTTCTGCTGTCAGACGGCAGCTTTAATACCCATTGGAGATATTTTCTTATATGGTAACACTGCGGCATTAGCATGGAATTTACCAAACGACTCAAAATTTCTATTAATGCTCAAGAAATATGAAAAAACAGGTCAGCGACGTGGAGATGAGAAACATATTTATTATGTTGATAGAGACGGAAAATTTCTAGCGAAAGTTCCTTATACCAAGTAAGTTTTAATTTAGCATTTGGATTGGACTGCTAATATCGCATTGTTTCTGTGTAAATTCAACACGAAAACTAAAAATTAAAAAAAAACACATTTATTGCCTATTATTACAAAAAAGATTAAAATATACATGAAAAATAAAAGAAAATGTAAAATTTAGTATTTTCATTTCTTGGGTTTGGTAACAAGACAAAGCGCGGCGTTGAGTTCCACCACTCAACACGCAATGCCTCAATTCGGCGGAAAGTGAGGAATTGATTTGTTGAAAGAGAATGGAATGTCTTAACACTAGGTTCTGTGGTTCCTTTTGCCTACCCTGCTATATGCGGGATACAGCGTGAAGTTAAAAAAAAGAGTATACAAGAATTAATTAAACATAATAAGCAAAAGGCATAGTTCAACTAATTATGCTTGAGGCTGACTTCTCAATCGTCGCTAATTTCCATTTAGACTATATCCTACATACTAGTATATAGTCGATGAAATTCTCGGTCATGTGACATTTTATTAAAAGATACTAATATAAATATAACATTACAAGACCACATTTTTGCGAAAGGACGAATTACCTAAAGGGCAAGTGTACGTAATGAATTGTTACAGAAGCTTAAGCTGACAATTAGGTCACAAGTCCCAGGTACTGCACCAAGCTTCTCTGCAATTCATTGAGCTTGACATTCATGGGGTTAACCCATAGAATGCTGAGGAGTTTCTTCTAGATTCTTCTCTTTAAAGCAATTTGTTTATTTACAGGCGACCTATAGTCAATCCAGCCTTCGCGAAACGTAGTGTGGATGACCCAACTATTTCCAGATCAAATAAGATAGATCGAGCAAAAATGCATGACACACATACAAAACAAATTCTTATAAATAACCAGAATTTGGACGATGATAGTATCCAGTTTCATAGAAAGAATCGTGTGGAGATTTATGAAAAAATTGTGTCTGTTGTTACTGCGTAAGTGTATAGGAAAATTTTGTTCTCAATTGCTGAAAAAAGCACTTTACGCAGCTTCACGGCTTATCACGCATAGCAGTCAGAGAAAACCTAGTGTAACGCCACTCCGTTTGCCGCTTTTAGCCCCAATTGGAGACATTGGGTGGCAAGAGGCAGATCAGATGGGCACTTTCTTGCTTCACCATGATGGTCCCAGAATTTTTTCTAGAACTTCTGCATTAATGCTACCTGTTGCTATATAAACTAAGTGTAAATGCGTTTGGTTTTCGTTTCGAGCCCGGTGAATGATTACATTTGATTTATATTTAAATTCACGTTCTGGCAAGACAAACGGCGGTGTTGAGTTCCGCCACTCAACGCCATTACATGTTAAGCGTATTAATTTCAGGTGGAAAATGGAGAACGGAGTTTTTTGACACTAGTCCTCGATAAATATTACACTAGGTCGTGCGGGAAAAAGCGTGAAGCTGAGAAAAAGTTCTACTGTCAAATATGGCTTGAATCTACAAATGCCAACTATGCTAACATTAATAATACGAGTATATTTAAATAACATTTAACTGTATAAGATAAGATCTTCCTCAATGTTTTAATTAAGAGAAGCCAGTGTTGTTCTTAAAGAAGCTGTCACCGACTCGGAATGCATTTCTGAGAAGAACCAGTGTGAAATTCAACAGTTGTTCTTGTAAATGTTGGCAGTTTATTTATTCTTATAGTATTATTATAAGGACATTGAGATGTAAGAGAAATGCTGGGAAATTATTGATATTTTGATATTATTTTTAAATTTTTATTCACATACTTCTAGGATTATACATGTATCTAGAAATGTATGAGGTTTAGGCTTCAAGAATTGTGGGTTTGAATTCCGCTTCAATTTTTTTTTAATAGGTTTAATAGATAAAAAATAAATATATTGTATTTATCTTTCATTGGTCTCTTTTCTTAAAGTTGTGAAATAAATTCTGTTAATATATTATGAGGATATTTTTTATGTCAATATCTTTTTAAAAAATATCTTACACTATATTACAAACTGATTGACTGTCTTATTTTATGCATTCTTAGTTTATATTGTTAATGTTTCTTTTAAATCGAAAAAAGCTTTTCTTTATTGTATAATATATTTATTGATTCTATTTAATGTATTCATTTCAGGATTTAGCAGTATAACATTAGTAGAATCTTTCTATTATAATAAATTATATTTTCATTTCCTTGCTCTGGTAACAAAACCAAGCGCGGCGTTGAGTTTCGCCACTCAGCACGTGACTCGTAACGACTTAAATCGTCGAAAAGTGAGGAACGGCAATGTTAAGAGAACGGAGTGTTTTAACACTAGGTTAACAAGATTCCCTCTTAACTGCTATTTGCGGAATACAGCGTGAAAATAAATAAAATAAAATAACTTATTTCACTTAAAACCTAAAACATTTAAACAATTTATTACCTATAAAAGCGTATTTTATCCAATAAAACGCGATCAATGTATTAAAAATTCCATTCCCCGTATTCATCGACACCTGTTTCCATCCAGTCTCGGCGGCGACGGCCGACAGTGCGTTCTTCGCAAACTATGCGGTACTGCCAAGATTTCCAGGCAAGGCACATTCCTCGAGGAGCTTGTACGCGTTGTCTTTACGTAAGTAGCGCTGAATATCTTGAATGTTCACCGTTGTTTAAGATAGGTTGCCTTTGTGATGTGTTCTAATATGTTTTAGTATAATATTATGAAGCTATCGTAGCGCAGTGGTAGCATATGACGGTAAAGACGGTTGGCTGTGATTTCGATTCCCGTTTGGGAATGATTATATATATATTCTTTATTGCACTTAAAAACAAAACATGATAGATAAAGTACAGAGTTAATATTAACAATAAGTGGACTTATCTTTGAAAGAGATTCCTTCCAATCAACCTGTGGAAGTGGGTGAAAGCAATATTTGGCGGGATAATTAAAGCGCAATACACGTATAAATATTATATTCAAATTTGTTTAATTTCTCTGTTATGGTAAGACAAATTGCGGCGTTAAGTTAGGCTATTTTACATGATAATATAGAATTTGGGTAAAAAGCGGCGATCGGAGTGTCTTGTTTTAATGTTTGCTTTGATTACCATCTATCCACGCTCTATGCGGGATAGAGAGGAGCTCTGAGGATAGAGGAGTAGCTTCACAGCAATTATTTATTCCATGTCCAACGTCTGGTAGAATTAATTAGGATATTGGGTTCCGCCTGGCAAGCATTGCTTAAAAGATATGTGAAAACTGAAAATGAAACGTCTTAAAGATACATTTTGTCTTGGTGATGGGTGAGCCCAATTTTACTTTTGTCGAATAGCAGAGTGAATCTAATGTCAAGAACTTTGTCTTCCATTTTTCGTATGAAATCCAGACATTGTGTGTAACGTGACGGAACTCAATGCCGTATATGTCTTATAAGAGTAAAGACACGAAAATAATTTAAATATGAATATCCTGAGATGCTGTTCCATTGCACAACGATGGTTTCTAAAATAATATGATTATTCAAGAAAATACATTTTATAGCACATGTGATATCAAATATTTTAATTAAATTAACATTGAAATTCACTTATTTTTTACAGGTTACCAAAAGGCAAGGGGAGTCACGAAGAAAATTTGAAGGAATTTGATAAGGCGCACAGTACAACTGATGATTGTGACACTCTATACCCAGGATGTTCTATAGAATTATAAAAAAAATTTTGTACTCTCTGAATTATTTCATTCAGTTCATCACTTTATGTTGTATGTTTAGGAGATATTACGAGTTAAATTGCGTAACTCAACGCCGGACTCTATACGGAATTTAACACAGTTTTAATGTATTAATGTAATAAAAGATTTAAAAAATATAAAGCCGCTTTTGTTTTTAGGTTCCACTCAATAGTATTAAGTTTAAAGCACTATATATAACAAAGGATACATCAACAAGCTTTTTCATTTATCCCTTATAGCAAAAATTCGTGTAAATTCAATTTTGTTTTTATATACTACTAGTGTCGCTGTAATTGCGTTAATAACGCATTGCGTAGTGACGTATATGTCACTTTACATAAACATAGATGTCAAATCATGGTAGTGTGTGTATCATCTATTTTAAAACTTTAATGTATTTTTATGTATTATTCTTTGAAAATATAATCATTTTGCACTCCTTCGCTATATAAACAATAAGTGTGCCGAATTTTATGGTCCTGCGACCGCGTAATTTTCGTAAAAAGGGATCCAAAGATTTTCCTTCACGTATTTATTTCCTTCATGTATTTCAAGTCGAGTTAAGACACTCCAATTTCTACTTTTCGTGTGAAATTGATACATTGGTGTTGGGTTTGAAGCTCAACGCCGCGCTTTGTCCAGCTGATTTAAATTCCACCAAAACCAGATTAAACCAGGTTATTTATTACTATTTATTATTATTATACAATTTTTGAAAATTGAAAATTTCAATAATCTTCTAACACAATATCAATTTTCTTTTTACCAAGAATCTAATCGGCCATCCATCTTGATGGGATTTTTCATAAAAATTTCATATCGTAGAGGACATATTGCATTGCGTGGTCATCGAATATTGTAATAATATCTAAGTTTGCAAGTAATAAAAGTATACATTTCCTATTTCTTGTATGATATGAATAAAATTAAATTATAAAGTAAAAATAATTATCTATAAACTGTCATGGCGCAAAGGCAAGAGCGTTCGACTGTTAACGTGGCAGGTTGTGGGTTCGATTCCCACTCCAGGAAATATTTCATTTTCTTTGCTTGGTAACTAGACAAAGAATATCGTTGAATTCTGCCACTCAACACGCAATGCCTCAACTCGACGGAAAGTGGGGAACGGAGTATCTTAACACTAGATTCTCAGGTTCCCTCTACCTACCCTGTTATATGCGGGATTCAGCATGAAGCTAATAATTATTTATGTTAAAAGAGTATTGTTCAAAAACTCCTTTCGAATAAAATGGATTAAAAAGTAAAATTATTACTCATAATTTAGGAACTATCCATTGGATTTTAGCAAAATGTTAATAGAACCACATTAGAAGCACTAACTATCAATTAACAATAGAATCATCAAAATTGGTACACTTACTAAATAAAACTACACTACATAAAACAGCACTCAAGAAAAAATCCAATCAAAATGAAAACCTCTTCCTGGTTTTGAAGACGAATACGTTGTTGAATATGATCTATATAAGTCGATTCAAAATCTCGATTAAAATCAATAACGTTCGAGTATGCACGCTTTTTCTGGCAAAACAGGGTAGGTGGATAAAACTTATTATCAAGACACTCCTTTCTTCACTTTTCACCCGGATTTATATATAAAATAAACACTTAATAAATGAATGCCTCAATTCGGCGGAAAGTGGGGAGCGGAGTGTCTTAACTCTAAGTTCCCTCTGTCTACCCTGATAAATACGGGATACTACGTGAAGCTATGTATGTATAAATGAATTTCATCACAACGCACAAAATGTCTAGGGAAATACCTCCATTCTTTAATCGTCTATTTTGGTCTTTGGAGTCATTTCGCCTTCTCTTTTTACAGCTTCACGCTGTATCCCGCATATAGCAGGGTAGGCAGAGGGAATCTGAGAACTTAGTGTTAAGACACTCCGTTCCCCACTTTCCGCTAAATTGAGACATTGCGTGCTGAGTGGCGGAACTCAACGCCGCGCTTTTTCTTGTTTGGTAACAACCCAGGAAATGAATAATTCCATTTCCTGGAGTGGGAATCGAACTCTACTAGGCGTTAAGTTTAGTTTAAGTCTTTTTATTATCAAAATATAGTTTGACTACAGTTTCATGTCAAGGATGATTATGAAAAATCTTCATAATATAATTTAGTAGAGAATTTCAGTACAATATTTGCAAAAGCAGGAAATTGGGATTAAGCAATTCAATTCGCGTAATTAGGTCTGGAAACTTGTCCCGTTGACATTGCTCGCTGCATTTTGTCTGATACATAAATGTTATTAAATTTTATTATATCTATTATATGTCTATTTAGAGTATTTAATATTGTGAAAACTTTATATGTAGATTGAAAGTGGATAGCGGAAGTCCTAGGAGAATGGAGTGTTTTAACACTAGGTTCTCAGGTTCCCTCTGCCTACCCTGTTATGTGCGGGATAAAGCATGAAGTTATAAAGGATGATTTGAAGTTGTTAGATTTTAAGGCGAGAAATAGTAAGAAGAAAAAATAATATACAAAAAGATTCTTTTAAATAGGTCATATTTCGAAGAATGTACTCATAGTTACGTAATACTATAAAGTAACTATTCTATAAGAAACTTTAGATTCCATAATAAAATATTTTAAGCAAAATTATTCGTATATATTTTTTATTAATTTTATAATTATTATAATAGTCATCGAGGTCTTAGTGGCGCAGTGAGACAAATTTTGTGAACGTGATTGATTATGGGTTCAATCTCACACAGGGCTTGTTATATTTTTATTTTTCATTTCCTGCTTTAGTAAGACATAGAGTTCCACCATTTAGTTCCGCTACTTAAGATGTAAAATCTTCATTTTGGGTGGAAAGTGGAGAACAGAGTGTCTTGACACTAAGTTGTGTTAACTTTAATATGCGGGAAATATATAGTAGTTTTATTTATACAACATCTGTCGTGGCGCAGAGGCATAATCGTGCAGCTGTAAACGCGACAGGTTGTGGGTTCGATTCCCACTCCAGGAAATGTAAAGTTTAGTATTTTCATTTCCCGGATTTGGTAACAAGGCAAAGCGCGGCGTTGAGTTCCGCCAGTCAGCACGCAATGCCTCAATTCGGCGGAGAGTGGGGAACGGAGTGTCTTAACACCAGGTTCTCAGGTACCCTCTGCATACCCTGCTATGTGCGGGATACAGCGTGAAGCTAAAGATAATAATTATACAATATTTTATCATTTCAAAAAGCGTGCATAGCTCAAAAAGTATAAGTGAAATTTCAGAAAAGTAGCGTACGAGAAAATAAAATGAATATGATACTTATATCTATACATTTGTATATTTAATTCTTTACAGTGACGGATTTTCGTTACATTTCAAATCTCAACGATTCTAAAGAACACAAAAATCAACGCACCCTTACCACGAAAATAACTGTTCAACTAACGACATGAGGTGATAATTGCTTTTATTATACTAATTTACATCGCCATCGGTTAAGTGCAGTGCATTTGAAGTCAGTCTCTTTTACCATAACAATATGTTAAAAATATATTTTATAGTACTTTCTAGTATATTTTGCTTATTTTTAGTATGGAAAGTGAGTTTTAGTGAGAAAAACGAAGTAGTGTTGTCTAGAAGTAAAAGGTCTTTAGTATTTCCTGAAGGCAGTTCGGTACAATTAGGTACGTTATTTTGTTACTTAGAATTTCTTGGGAATTCATCTTCTTGCTTGGTATATTATGAGTAACAAGTTAGTCAGTACTTTTTAATTAAAGTCAGTACTTGTTAATTTGACCGATTTTTATGTGTTTTACCGCATAATTTTGTATTGGGAAATTTTTTTTTTAACTTCACGCTGTATCCCGCATGTAGCGGGGTAGGCAGAGAGAACCAGAGAACCTAGTGTAAAGATACTCCATTCCCTTTCAACATTTCCGTTCCCCACTTCCCGCCAAATTGAGGCATTGCGTGTGACGGAACTCAACGCCGCGCTTTGCCTTGTTACCAAACCCAAGAAAAAAAAAAACTAAATTTTACATTTCCTTGCGTGGGAATTGAACCCACAACCTGTCGCGTTTACAGCCGCACGCTTGTGCCTCTGCGCCACGACAGACGTTGATGATTATCTTTTGTATATAATAGCTAGTGCTTCTGATGTGATGTGAATGGGACCACCATTTAAATTAGGCTAAAATCTGGCGAGTTTTTGAGTTATGCGTAATAAATGCTCATTTCATTTGAAGGCATTTTTGTTTTTATGTCAAAATTTGAATTGTTTTTCAACATTACATATTATGTGACTAAATAGCAATCTAGGTGAAATAGTTTCATTCATAATTGTTATATTTGATCGATATGTGTCTCACTATTTTCTATAGTTTCAAATGTTGAGTGACAAATTATTCCTATCCTCACATCGTACTTAGAACGTTTATACCAAAATAAACAAACTTAGTCAAACAACATAATACTTTATAAAAAAAAGAGAATATTTTTCTGTATTTGAAGTACACATAAATGGTACTTACTCTAAGATCGAGATGAGGACTTTTCAAGATATTACCATGTTTTTGAATTCACGCAACAATAAATATTCAAGTGATTCTGTTCGTTTGCTCTTTTATGTTATAATGAATAAATGTTGTGAAAAAATGATGTTGGAGTATTTTATTTAAGGCCATCGTGGCTTAGGACCATGTAGCAGTAAAAAGGAGGTTGTGGGTTCTATGATTGATTATATTAATTCGGGGAAAATTTGAGCGACTTCGCTGTACAGTGGCACTGTCAACGCCAGTTATGGATTCAATTCCTTTCGGGGGAAATTAAATATTTAAAATATTTGCATACAAGGCAAAGCGCGGTGTTGAGTTCCGCCACTTAACACGCAATGCCTCAAGGTAAGTTTAAGCACGGTGTTGAGTTCCGCAACTCAATACGCAATATATCGAGTTCCGGAGAAAAGTGGAGAACAGAAATTTTGATGAAAAAGATCCTTCTTGACAAGTTTTCGCATTCATAATATTAGCAGGAAATAATTAAGTAATATCTTTAGAATATAACTATTTTTTTTTTAGCTTCACGCTGTATCCCGTACATAGCAGGGTAGGCAGAGGGAACATGAGAACCTAGACCTGTTAAGACACTCTGTTCTCTTTCAACAAATCCGTTCCCCACTTTCCGCCGCTGCTAAGTTGAGCTGAGTTGCTGAGTGGCGGAACTCAACGCCGCGCTTTGCCTTGTTATACTAAGCCCATGAAATGAAAAATTCCATTTCCTGGAGTGGGAATCGAATCCACAACCTGTCGCGTTTACAGTCGCACGCTTGGCACGACAGACTTTATATTTCTATTTCTATATCTATATTCTTTTGGATATATTGCCTAAGCAGCATCGTCAGAAAGAATATAGTGTCAAGTCACTCTTTTCCCTATAAGTAGACGCCAGAGTTCGAAATATTTCAAGTTGAGTGGCGGAACTCGCGCCTTGTGAAAACAATATATTACATAATAAAAAAAAATTATTAATTTTATTACAGTATTTTGTGTGCAAACGTCAGCATTAATACCCATTGGAGATATATTTTTATATGGAAGCACTGCAGCTTTAGCTTGGAGTCTTCCTACTGATCCAAAACAGTTGCTAATGCTTAAAAATAAGTATGCAGAAGAACAGGATGACGATACGATGGAAACTGCTAAAAGAAGGTACAAAATATATATTTTTATTATTAAGGAAAATGTTAGTATATAAAATATTTTAATTTTTCTTGTCTGATTCTGCCACTTACGACCATGTAGCGTTTCTATTAAGGAAACATGAAAACAAAGACAAGAGATCTTTCATTAAAATATAATTTATTAATAGAAGATCTATGATTAGATAATATGTTCCGTAAAGTGCTGGAAATGATTTGAAATATATATTTACGTACATACATACATAGCTTCATTCATCCCGCATATAGTAGGGTAGGCAGAGGGAACATAGTGCTAAGACACTCCGTTCCCCACTTTCCGGCGAATTGAGGCATTGCGTGCTAAGTGGTGGAACTCAACGCTTTCCTTTTATCAAACCCAGGAAATGAAAAATTCCATTTCCTGGAGTGGGAATAGAACCCACAACCTGTCGCGTTTACAGTCGCCCGCTCGTGCCTCTGCGCCACGACAGGCGTTAAATTAACATTTATATTTCAAGAAATATATTTTAATTTAAGAAAAAACATAATTATAATTATAAGAATGTAAACTAATTTATTTCAAAAATATTTTTTTAACTTCACGCTTTATTCCGCATCACAACTTAACACCGCTTGTCTTAACAGATAAGGGAAATTAAATTAAGTTTTAATTATTCCCTCAAATTGGATCCGAATCCATAACCACAACCACTCGCGTTTACAATCAATTAATGTTTGAATAGCCTTTTGTCTAAATCATAACGTCTAATGTGTTTCAGATCAGACACCGCTAGTTCAGTGTTAGCAAAACGTAGTGTTGATGAAAACATGACATTCAAAGAGAAACTGAAAATTAAAATAGATCGCGCAAAAATGCACGAGGCAAAGACAAAGCGAGATTTCCTCAAAAAACAACATTTAGATCATGAAAGTCTCGAATTTCATAGGATTAGTCGAGTTGGGTTATATGAAAAATTAGAACCGCTTATTTCTACGTAAGTTTGTTTGATTGTTGTTTTTATTTTTTATTTTTCTAGCAAGAGTAAAGATTTCTAGTAAAAATATACAGTTTCAATCTTCTGTTCTACGTCTGTTGTGGCGCAGAGGCACAAACGCGCGACTTTAAGCGCGACAGGTTGTGGGTTCGATTCAAACTCTAGGAAATGGAAATTTTCATTTTCTGGGTTTGGTAACAAGGCAAAGCGCGGCGTTGAATTCCGCCACTCAGCACGCAATGCCTCAATTGGACGGAAAGTGAGGAACGGAATATCTTTACACTAGGTTCCCTCTGTCTACCCTGCTATATGCGGGATACAGCGTGAAGCTATGTATGTATGTATGTTAAAATTTTTATAAAATAGACATACACCCTTAAAATTTCTATAGTTCTTACTTATATTTTATAAATCTAATTTTATTCTTCGAAATAGATATTGTTTTCATTTACTTTCGCTTTGTACTGTTACATTAACTCAGTCAAGAATATTTGGAACATATTGCCTCTAGCGAGAATCTCTTTTATAATTATTTACGTAAATATAAATAAGAACTAAACATTTTTACTAATTTATTATTTTAGGTTAAGAACAAAAAAATATGAGATGTAAAGCTGTCATCGTAGCGCAGTGGGTCAGCGTTACACTGTAAACGTGAATGGTTGTGGATTCGATTCCCCGTTGAGGAAATGATTAAATTAATTTAATTTCTCCGTTACTAAACACGCAAAGTCGAAGAATTCGGTAAAAAGCAGTGCAGGCAGTGTCTTGTCACTACGTTATTTCTGACCACTTTTTTATTTAACATCCTCACCCAAATAGGCCCATTAAAATTTTTTGTTTCATGTCGTATCCCGCACATTGCAGGGTAGGCAGAAGGAACCTGAGAACGTAGTGTAAAGACACTCCGTTCTCATAACATTTCCGTTCCCCACTTATCAACGAACTGCCTTCGGCATTGCTTGCTGAGTGGCGGAACTCAACGTCTCGCTTTGCCTTGTCACCAGAGCGAGATAGATGAAAATACTAAATATCAATGAAAATATAAGTTCCTCTACTTAACATGCAATATCTCAAAAACAGGCGGAAAATTGAGAACATAGTGTCCTGACACTAGTGTCTTTCTACCCTCATGGTGAATATGAGGGTATCTCAAATTTTTTTATTATAACTATGATAGAACTCAATGCTTGTTTTCAGTTTAGGAGGCGACGGTCGACAGTGTGTACTTTACAAACTATGTGAATCTGCAAAGACTTCAGAACAAGGCACTTTCTTACAAGAGTTTCTACGAGTTATTTTTACGTAAGTACCTAAAGTTAAGTTTTCTCAACATTCTTTGCCATTTCAAGAAATATTTAATAATCTGTTTTATGTTACACTAACTGTAAAATATTTAGTAACTTGGATTTCTTTCTAAGTTCTTACTTAGACTTACTTACTTGAGTTAGAAAGACTACAGTGGGAAGGAAGCTGTAAACGTTGTCAAGAACAACTTTAAATTGGACCATTTACATTATTATAGTGGTAATGAAAATATTATGACTTAGAGAAACTTTTCCGTATCAATTCAGGATACGTTTAAATTCTTGGCGTTCAGCATTCAGACTTGATTTTTAATATAAAAATGCAATGTCTAACTGTTATGACAGTAGTTGTGGGTTTGATTATCAATCACAAAAATAATTATACTTAAATTATTTTCGTTTCCGTTCTTTGGGCGCGGGATTGAGTTTCGCTATCTAACACGCAATGTCCCGAATTTTGCCTATCCTGCTAGTGCAAAAAAAGTAAAAAAATGTTAAATGAATGTCTGTATAACAGACATTTTTTTTAACTTCACGCCGTATCCCGCATATAGCAGGGTAGGCAGAGGGAATTAGAAAACCTAGTGTTAAGACACTCCTTTCTCTTTCAACAATTCCGTTCGTCACTTTCCGCCAAACTGAGGTATTGCGTGTTGAGTGGCGGTACTCAACGCCGCGTTTTGCCTTGTTACCAAAACCAAGAAATTAAAATACAAAATTTTACATTTCCTGGAGTGGGAATCGAACCCACAACCTGTTGCGTTTACAGTCGCGCCTCTGCGCCACGACAGTCGTTAATCACTTATAATTAATTATTTTAATTTAAATAAATAATTAATTAACATAATTTTTGTAAAAAGTGTTCAATTTCTAAAACGTGTTCATCTTCTAATAAAATATAGATAAATATATAATATAAATATTTTTTTTATTCCAGATTCCCAAAAAGCAGATTGGTTAAAGAAGAACATAGTGACTATGACAAAGCTCATACACCGTCCGACGACTGCGCTTCTTTATACCCAGATTGTGATTTAGATCTACCTGTTAATACGGTTAATACACAAAAATAAGTTATTCGAATTTTTTTTTTTTATTTATTTACTATTTATAGTCCATTTAAAATATACTAGTGGCCCCGGTGACGCGTTAACAACGCGTTGTCTTTAGCAATGTATGTATATGTCACTTTATATGAAAGTGAATGTCAAACCATGGTATTGTATGTAACATATATTTTATTCATTTCAAATATAGTTTTTATGCATTATATAAAAAAAATTAGCATTCTGCACTCCTTCTCTATATAAACTATAAGTGTGCCAAGTTTCATGTCATTCCTCTGTCCGCGTAATTTTCACAAAAAGGGGTACAAAGTTTTTGCTTCATGTATTTATATATAGATTTTGTTAGTAAGAAAATTGCTTACTTTATATTACTTAATTTATAACAAACTTATAAATGGCTAACTTAAAAATCATAAGAACGCTCTCTATTCCATTAGCTTTAAAATGACGTATTCTAATTCCTTCTTAAACTTCAGCATTGAATGTCTGATATGACTTACGTTCCAAATGAGTCATAAATCTAAATAATTAAATATGATGGAGTAAGGTCACTGAAAAGTATCTCTATATATGTATAGAGGCAGAAACAGGTAATCACTTCTTGGTACTCCTAGATAGAAGTCCACACTCGTGGCATATTTATGAATCTATTAGTAATGTTATTGTTTTGGTATTCGCAAGTTTTATTCATTTTAAAATTAAACTAATTTAATCAATCAAAATAAATGAGAATACTTTTTAGAGCACCCAACGTTTCGAATACTTTACATTAGTCCGTGATAGACTGAAGTCGCATTCGTATATCAGTAAATATATACGAATGCGCCTGTCGTGGCGCAGAGGCACAAGCGTGCGACTGTAAACGCAACAGGTTGTGGGTTCGATTCCCACTTCAGGAAATGTAAAATTTAGTATTTTCATTTCTTGGCTTTGGTAACAAGGCAAAGCGCGGCGTTGAGTTCCGCCACTCAACACGCAATGCCTCAATTCGGCGGAAAATGGAGAACGGAATTTTTGAAAGAGAACGGAGTGTCTTAACACTAGGTTCTCTGGTTCCTCTGCCTACCCTGCTATATGCGGGATACAGCGTGAAGTTAAAAAAAAATGTAAATATAATTATTGTATCATACTATCGCTATCAACTATCGTATCAATTCCTTAATTTCCTCGCGTAATACTTTGGATTCTTGCAGAATGAGCTAACTGTGTTTTACTCAGTAGTGTGGAGGATTCGTGAATTCAAGGTTTTCAGAAATCAGATGGTTAAAAGCTTAAAATCATATTCTCTATTGAAATTTGTACGTTTATGTATTTCGTGTGCGAATATTTTCAGGTATTTGTTAATTTTATTTAGCGAGAATAAGATATTTATCTGATTTGGTGTTGTGGTTGATTTTGTTTACGGTATCTAAATACATTCATATTTTAAAATACGCCTACTTTTGGCATCGGAATTATTTTCTTTCATCCTAAAATCGATGTTAATTTCTGTTTGATCAAAAGATATAAAGTATATGTGATTTTATATGATTGCACAATTTCATTTATATTCACCCGCTCACTATAAAAGTGTATTATTTTTCACTGGTCTCAAGAATCGGCTCACATTGTTGGGATAAAAACTATTACACATATTTTCATCGAAGATCTTCTTTAAATCTTGCATCTGCTGTCTTAAATGCTGTTCGGGTATACTCTCTTCTATGCTGCGACCTGACGATCCTCTACTGCTAGTAAATTTCTACTTCTATAGAACATGTGTCGATTGATAAAATATGTCCTTCATCAAAACAAGATGTCAGTTCTTGGGCAGCGTGCTCTACTTTATTTGTTTCAACATAAATGTATTATATAAATAAAAATATGAAAATCTTATATCATGAACACAAAGTAAGTTATAATAAGGTACTAGAAAGTGGATAGCAGAGAACTCTGTGTTACTTCTCTCTATCTCTTTGTGCCTAAATTTGACCTGTAGATTGCAAAATATGGTGGAAAATTTTAGAAAACGCATGGATGATTATTATTATTATTTAATACTTTATTACACCAACAAAAATATAAATACACAATGA
>JAKGSA010001875.1:0-33259 GCA_033558755.1 Philaethria dido | reverse complement strand
GATAACTGATGGCAAACGAGCAGAAGGACCACCTGATGGTAAGTGGTTACCTTCGCCCATAGACATCTACTACACCAGAGATGTTGTAGATGCGTTGCCAACCTAGAGGATACAGATGGAAGGGGAGGACAATGTAGTAGTCCGCTATCGGAACTACTACATTTTGGAGAAAGGATGGGTGGGATAGGGGAAAACCTGGCTTACATGCCATCGAACCGGAACACATCATAAGATATTTGGCGGTTCGTCTTTGACATGATAGTGGTCGCGAGCCAGACGGAGGACGATCCTCCTACCACCAAAAAAACTTTGTTAAATGTTAGGCAAATAAGTTTTAATAAACATAAAAATTGAATAATGTACGAGTATATATAATTTGTTTGCGTTACTGAGTGACTGATAGACAACGCACAGCCGAAACTTCCTGTTCCCGTAGGAATCTCAATATATCCTCCCTTAGTGTACCCTTAACCTCCCGAAGGATACACACTAAATTTCAGTTTTCTAAGACCAGTAGTTTGACCTGTATGTTAAGTAGCTTGTGTTAAGACAATTTGTTCATTTTCCATATTCCCGATCCCCACTTTGCGCCGAATTAAGTGCGTTGCGTGCTGTGTATCGGAACTCAACATCGCGCTTTGCCTTGTTAACAGAGCGAGGGAATGAAAATACCAAATATAATTTATTATTTTCATTTCCTGGAGTGGGAATCGAACCCACAACCTGTTGCGATGACACTCGTACCCTCCACCTCGGCGTCGCGACTGTCCTCTTTATATAGATATATGTGTCTATATATAAATTTTAGTAAAAACGTAAATAAACCAATTAACCAAATACAATTGCAATTCAAACTCAATTTCTTCAATTACACTTTCGTTTCGAAGTTATTCCGACTGCTTTTCTTTCAACTTTTCAAGCAATTTAGATGGCAAACGTTTATAAAAAAAAATCCTAATGTGGCCACTCCGCAAACTTTAAGTGGCCATTAGTGAAGTTGTTTACAGCTGCCCCCAGGCGTGCTACTTCCCGCCTTCCAAGCAATATTTTATTTTCAGACAATAAAATGGATACAATATTGACAGGGTGTAAGAAGCTAAATTTTTACGATTACTTGGCTATAAAAATACCTTTTTTTGGTATATATTTTTTAATTTAATATTTTTAAGAAAAAAAGGTTTTAAAATTTGTACCTAATGGGAATCGAACCTACGCCTTTTGGAAACCGTCTAAATACTCTTCTCAATTAAGCCATACGTTATTATCTATATCTCTTAAACCGTATTACCGAAATGAGAATCGAATCTCCTACAAATCGTGCTTTTATTTTATTCAAAAGTATCTCGCAATTTCTTTTGCATAAACTATAACGTCTAAAATGCCATATTTTTTCGTATTCGTAGAAATTTTAAGAAATCCTCTCACTCTCTCTCTCCTCTCTCTCTCTCTACACTCCCCAAGGAGTCTACTTGTTAAATTTTAAATTTCTATGACCAGTAGTTTCGCTTGTACGTTGTCTATCAATCAGTCAATAACATAAACGTTATATATACATAGATTACACATATTTACACATGTATGTTATGTGTTAGTGGGGAACGGATTTTTGTAAGAGAACGGAGTGTCTTAGCACTAGGTTCTCAGGTTCCCTCTGCCTACCCTGCTATTTAAAAAAAAAATGTTATGTGTTATTTTAGTTATTACGTACATACGCATATTATACCATAATGATAACGAATCCCTAATATATAGTATAATCGAAATCCCTTGATAGTACATATATTATCATAACACAACTCAACCAATAGTGAATTCATAATACATTAGTCATCAATGAACCAGATAATCTAGTTAGTTTCAACATATATTTATGTATTTACAATACATTTGTTAAGAATGATGTTTAAAAAGGACCTATAAAAAATTGATACTGGACCTCTTAGGTAAATTGAAAGAAGTGAAGAGGTGTGGGTTCGAATCCTGTAACATTCAATTTTTCTTTTATGTTTATAAAAATGTTTCTTATAATAAGCTTGAGATTAGCACTATATATATATATTACAAAAATAAGATGCACCAAAAATTACAATTATTACGAATAACTCAAATTGTCAAATTTTAACTAAACCTAATTAAGACCACATCAGAAACACTAGCTTGCTTATATGAAAAGGATCATCAAAATTGGTTCACCCAGTAAAAAGTTACGCGACAGCATACCAAAAAAAAATCTTTTTTGCAAGTTGCTTAAAAAAAATAATACTATACTTGCATATATTTACATCATTAACCGAAAAAGCCACAGGCAAATATGTATGCCATATGCATAGAAACAAATATGTATTTGAACTTACAACCACTACCATAGACACAATCACTACACTAACTCCTTTTTTGTTTGGTTTAACCACGCATTCTGCACATAGCAGAGTGTTTACCCTGCTATATGCGGAGAGGGAACCTGAGAACCCAGTGTTAAGACATTCCGTTCTCATAAAATTTCCCATTTTTAGCCGAATTGACACATTACGTGCTGTGTGGCGGAACTCAACTCCGCGTTTTGCCTAGTTACCAGAGCGAAAAAATTAAAATACTAAATATTAAATATCATAAATATTTAATATTTTCATTTCCTGGAGTGAGAATCGAACCCACAACCTTTCGCGTTTACAATCGCATGTTTGTGCCTCTGCGCCACGACAGGCCTCCCTTAAAATTTGTTTACTGAATCTATATAATTTTCTAGGCTTGTACTATATTGATATATTAATCGTAGCGACGTCAATTTGCCTTGTTTATTCGCACCTCAAGTGATAGGTATTAATGTAAAGTGTCATTTCGATTAAGCTTAGCCGAAGCTTGATTACTTAAGTCCTACTCAAATGGTCTTAGTAATTAGTCTTATTATAATAGAAATTATTGGATTTATATAGGAAATACCGTTATATGTGGGTAGATGCATGAAATAGTCTTGGGCAGCGTGTGAATCTGAACGAGATGGTGGTGGGTTCGAATCTTACTTGGGAAAATGATTATTTTTGTATTATTTTCATTATCCTTCTCTGAACAATGACTCCTTTTCTTTTAGTACCTTGCTACGCTAGAAAAAGCTTGAAGTTGACAGATTCGGTGGTATACTTTTACTGAATTAGTTGCTGAATTTGTTGGTTTTTCTCTCTAGTCGGTTTCAAGATGATGTCAACCCGAAAGTGCCTTACTGTTGTCAACTTTTTCCTTCTTTCTCTCTTCTCTCTTTTGTATCATGTCTAAGTCACATGTGTCTCTCTCACTTTTGTTTCTTTCAGAAATGGCTATTTTTAAATCTATATATGAAGAAAGCCTTGGAACGCTTTGTATGGAAACTAAATAAAAAAGAAATATACACTGTACGTGAAGAAGAAGTGTGAAAATATATATTAAATATATATATATATATATATTACACACACGTTTGACATTGTGCTTGTATATAAAGTACGTTACTATAGATACATGTACTTTACTAATTCATATAACATTACAGACACTGATAGCATAATCATTCATACAGGTAATGCAACTATCGATTGTGTACTCCCGTGAAATATGTACCTTTATAAGATTGATGGAGCTTTTATATCTCGTTAGCATTAAGTTCCTTTTAATGGAAATCCTTTTTAGTTTGCAAATAATCTATTTATATATTTATTGAGATCATCGTGGTGAAGTGGGATGGTGTCTGACTGTAGATGCTACTGTGGGTTCGATTCTCACTCATGGCAAATAATTATAATTAAATAATTTTCATTTTGCCATTTTGGTATCATAAAACGCGTTTCGCTATGTATCAATCTTAATATGCAAGGTCTTGATTTGTACGGAAAGAGACGGAGTGTCTCGAACCTGGTGTAGCTTTTCTCTCAATACCCTACGGAATTACCACAAGTATAGATATAATTAATGTCCGATATAGATGTAGGTTCAAATTTAATATCAAATTTATTGCATTTAATAATATTAACTTCCTATGCTGTTTCCAGCATAGCCTGAAATCCTGACTAAATCATTTTTATTTTTATTCCTTCACTTTTTTTTAGCTTCACGCTGTATCCCACACAAAGCAGGGTAGGCAGAGGGAACCTGAAAACCTAGCCTTAAGACACTCCATTCTCTTTTAACATTTCCGTTCCTCACTTTTCACCGAAGTAAGCAGTTCTTTCTGTGTTTGTCTGATCAACAAAAATAGATTCCCTTGTAAGACGTCCGAATATGTTTATATTTTTTTTAGCTTCACGCTGTATCCCGCATATAGAAACTAGGACTCAGATACTCCGTTCCCCACTTTCCGCCGATGGTTTTTATCTTAATTTTATCTATTTTTCTGTTTCGAACCAACACCTAGTTCTACCAAAATAGCGTAAGTATAAAATGTTCTTCATATTTAAATAACCATTGTACCAATCTTTGAAAGGATCCTTTGAATGTTGTAAAAGTTGGAAGCGCCGCTTTGTGGCTAATTACAGCATAAAAACTTTCTCCGCGCAGAAATATGAACTGATGAAATATTTATATATTCTGTTAAAGTATTATTTTTTATGTTATCATATAACTTTTTGGTTTTGAACCGATGACCTCTAGATTATTAATGTATCACTAATCACTATACAAATAAGAATTTTTAAACAAATTCATCTAAATTAAAATTATTTTGGCCCGAATAGGAGACGTTGTTTTTAGGCAGAACAGCGCCGCGCTTCGCCTTACCAAAGAAAATCATTTTAAAAGTAATCATTCCTGTGAACTGGGATCGAACCAACAACCAACGTGTTTTTTAATATAAAAACTGCTACGTTATATAATTATCTATTAGTGTTTAATTATAAACAAAACATATTCTTTATGTATAAAACTCATCCGTTACCGAGTCATCATAGACAACACATAGCCGAAACTACTGGCCGTAGAAAGCTGAAATTTGGTACGTAGGTTCCTTGAGAAACACTAAGAGATTTTTTTTTTAAACTTCACGCTGTATCCCGCATATAGCAGGGTAGGCAGAGGGAACCAGAGAATCTAGTGTTAAGACACTCCGTTCTCTATCAACAATTCCGTTCCCCACTTTCCGCCAGATTGAGGCATTGCGTGTTGAGTGGCAGAACTCAACGCCGCGTTTTGCTTTGTTACCAAACCCAGAAAATGAAAATACTTCATTTCCTGGAGTGAGAATCGAACCCAAATCTGCCGCTTTACAGTTGCACACTTGTGCCTCTGCGCCACGACAGGCGTTACTAATAGTTAAGACTAAGA
The DNA here is from genome assembly GCA_033558755.1 of Philaethria dido. Lineage (NCBI taxonomy): Eukaryota > Metazoa > Arthropoda > Insecta > Lepidoptera > Nymphalidae > Philaethria > Philaethria dido. The sequence goes on along the minus strand of JAKGSA010001875.1, from coordinate 27,973 downwards.
GATAATTTCTCAAAATTCCCATGAAAACGAAAAAGAAAGGAAAATTTTGTATTTTACAGTCCACGCAAAAGTCGCCAGAAACATCTAGCATAGGGAAAAAACTAATTAATTTAACTCATTTCTTTATAATCACAGACCGTAAAGAACCGCAGTAACTCAGTGATGACTGTTCATCAACCACTTGAGAAAATCTCCGGACCCCAACACTTTGTGTGTAACCCTCCTCCAGTATCATCGACACTGTCTTCATAGGTCAAGTATTAGGAATGAATAGTTTGTATATAATTGAAATCTTTTATTATTTTCAAGTATTATTATTTATAACTATAGTTTTAACAAATAAGGAAAGTTGACTTCAAAGAAAATGCATTAAAAGTACAATTATTACGAATAACTCAAAAACTAATCCTCAGATCGTAGCTCAATTTAAACTGAACCACATCAGAAGTAGTTATTATAAAAAAACGAATCATCAAAATTGGCTTAGTAAAAAGTTTATTGGTAACATACATAATAAAAAATAGAGTGGAATTAGTAACTTCCTCCTTTTTTGGACTTGGTTAAAAATATATCGTTGTACTACGGCCTCTTTATACAAAACCTTTACAATTTGTCGCCTATGTGTTTTTGTGATGTATAAGCATACATACATACATACATACATACATATATAGCTTCACGCTGTGTCCCGCATATACCTAGTGTTAAGACACTTCGTTCCCTACTTTCCGCCGAATTGAGGCATTGCGTGCTGAGTGGCGGAAATCAACACCGCGCTTTGCCTTGTTACCAAACCCAGGAAATTAAAAATTCCATTTCCTAAAGTGGGAATCGATCCCACAACCTGTCACGTTTACAGGCGCACCCTTGTGCCTCTGCGCAACGACAGGCGTTAATGTATAAGCGATATTACTTTTAGGGTTACATCTAAATCCGACGAAAAATGGAGTGTCTTGAAACTAGTTTCTGTATGCGGTAAAGATTCTCTTTCCACCTTTAGTAGCTTTTGCGTCAAAGAGTTACTGGCATCTATCCGCACCTGCTGCCATTTCTATCATCATGGCTATCGTGGCACAGTGGGACAGGGTCTAACTATAACTGTGATTGGTTGTGGATTCGATTCCCACAAGAATCTTTTTTTTTTATCTTAAAGCTGTATCTGAACCTGAGAACCTAGTGTTAAGACACTCTGTTCTCTTACAACAATTATGTTCCACACTTTCCGCCGAATTGAGGCATTGCGTGCTGAGTGGCGAAACTCAACGCCGCACTTTGCCTTGTTACCAAACCCAGGAAATGAAAAGACTAACATTTCCTGGAGTGGGAATCGAACCCACAACCTGTCGCGGTTACACGCTTGTGCCTCTGCGCCACGACAGAGGCTTAGGAATGGGAAAACGGGAGAGGAATTATTATATTTAGCGAAAAAATCCGCCACTCAACATACAATATTTTGATCATCAGCGCAAAGTGTAGAATAGAGTATCTTAACATAAGGCTATCTCTGACTACCCTACTATGCGGGATAAAGCGGGAATCTGCAGTCTTTTAATATCATTCAATTGTACAATTAAGCTTAAAATGAAAACGCTAAATATAGCTTGTATTTCATAAATCTTTTGTTTACGACTGAAAATATTCCTTAGCAGGTACTCCAGTTTATTGTTATCAGAAAATTAGACAGCGCTTAATATTAATTATAGAGATTAATTTGAAAATTATTCTAACAAGCGTGCGACTGTAAGCGCGACAGGTTGTGGGTTCGATTCCAACTCCAGGAAATGTAAAATTTAGTATTTTCATTTCTTGGGTTCTGTAATAAGGCAAAACGCGGCGTTGAGTTCCCCACTCAACACGCAATGCCTTAATTTGGAGAAAAGTGGGGAACGGAATTGTTGAAAGAGAATCGAGTGTCTTAACACTAGGTCCTCAGGTTCCATCTGCCTACCCTGCTATTTGCGGGACACAGTGTAAAGTTAAAAAAAATATATATATATATATATATATATTCTATTTTAGGAAAAAATGTATGTTTGTTTTTATAAGGTTTCAAAAAAGGAGGAAATTATTAATTAACTAATAAATAATTGTGAAGTATTGACTGAAAAAAAAGTCCCGCTGAGTTTCTTGCGCCGGTTCTTCTCAGGTCTAGGGCATTAAATTTAGTAGTGGTAAATTATTTGACGTTCAAAAAATTAAGCATGTATTTTTACTTTGAATACAATTATTTGACTTTGATTTTAAATTATTGTATTTATAATGAGTGATACCGCATAACTTTTTACTGGTGAGCCAATTTTGTGATTCTTTTTCTTGTGGCCTTGTTTTAAATTTAGTTAACATATGATAGTAGTTTTGGGATTGTCTGTAATAATTGTGCTTTTTAGTGCATTTTGAATGAGGTCGTTTCCTTTTCTTTTTAAAATCTTCGAGTACTAATGAAGACAATACGAAAATACAAAATAATCCTTCATAGTATAAAACGTATCAGAACAAGTTATTCTCTAAGAGAATCATAAAGTAACTCAAAGTCGCCAGTAGACTGCGTTACATCCGCGTCCAACAGCGAACCTCGATTTATATAGACGTTTTAAGCGAGCCGTTTAATAGCCGTGTTATAACAAGTAACTCTTGTAATTTCTGTTTCATATTTTTTTATATTGGGTAATAAAGCGTTTTTACATTTGATTTGATTTTTACTGACTTTAAAAACACAAGAGGTTCTCAATTAGAGCCTATATTGTAGATGTGTTACAGCACAACTTTTTACTAAATGAATCAGTTATTATGATTATTTTTTCATCTGATAGCTAGTGCTCAAACGGGATCATTTATTTAAGTTTAATAAAAAAAAAATCGATGAGTTTTGATTATTCGTAATAATTGTGCTTTTATTGCATCTTATTAAATTATTAATAAAATAGACAAAACAAAATAATCTTTCATACCACAAAACTGACATCACAACAAGGTATTTCTCTAAGAAAATCAACAAAGTAACTCAAAGTCGCCCAACGAACTGCGTTACACCCGCGTCCCAACAGAACCTCGATTTATATAGACGTTTTAAGCGAGCCGCTTAATAGCTGTGTTATTCTTACTTAACAAATAATGTACTCTTAACAATTACTGTTTCATATTTTTTTGAATATTTGGTAATAAAGCGTTTTTACATTTGATTTGATTTTTACTGACTTTAAAAACACAAGAGGTTCTCAATTAGAGCCTATGTATAGATGTGTTACCAGCACAACTTTTACCTAAATGAATCAGTTATTATGATTATTTTTCATCCTGATAACTAGTGCTCAAACAGGATCATTTATTTAAGTTTAATAAAAATTCGATGAGGTTTTGAGTTATTCGTGTAATAATTGTGCTTTTAATGCATGTGTGGGAGTATTAATAAAATAGACAAAACAAAATAATCTTTCATACCACAAAACGTATCAGAACAAGGTATTCTCTAAGAGAATCATAAAGTAACTCAAAGTCGCCAGTAGACTGCGTTACACCCGCGTCCAACAGCGAGATCTCGATTTATACTAGACGTTTTTAAACGAGCCAGCAGCTAACTGTGTTATTCTTACTTAACAAATAATTTATTTTTAACAATTTCTGTTTTATATCTTCTAAATTAGTTATATTTTTTTTTAACCATGCTATATCCACTATAGCAGGGTAGGCAGATACAACCAGAGAACCTAGTATTAAGACATTTCATTTCTCTTTTATAACAATTATGTTTCCCTACTTGCCACCGGGTGAGACAATGCGTGTTGGTGGCGAATTCAACATACTGCTTTGCGCTATTACCAAACCAGAAATAGAAATACTAAATTTTACATTTCCTGGAGTGGAATCGAACCCACAACCTGTCGCGTTTACAGTCGCACATGTGCCTCTGCGCCACGACAGGCGTTATAAAATTGTTTGTAGATATACATAAATATTAAGAAGTAATAACGCCTACGGTAACGGCACTGTGCGGGTTTACAGTTGCACGTTGTGCCTCTGCGCCACGACCGGAGTTAATATAACATAAACAAAGTGGATGATAATAATATTACGAAATGTGGCTTCATCTTTGTCCGCAAAATACCTTTCAAAGAGAGCCAGTGTCAAAACACTTCATTCACTACTTTAATCTATATATTAATGCATTGAAGGAAAATTTGGGAAAATTTAGTATTTTAATTTCTTGGGGTTTTGATCCGCGTTGAGTTCACCACTCCACACGCAATGTCTGTTCGATGAGGAACAGAATGAAAGAATGGAGTAATCTTAAAGTAGGTTCTCTGTTCCACTGTACCTCTGCTATATGCGGGATACAAATAGTTAAAAAAAACTTAAGATCCCACTTTTGAAAAATTACGCTGATGGAGGGTGCCGATTGATATACACCTTATAGTTTATATAGTGAAAGGGAGTGCAGAATAATATATTTTTTAAATAATACATAAATATAGAAAATTTACAGAAATACATGTACACACACTTCCATGGTTTTGACATCCATGCATATGAAGTGATATAGCCACATACGTTGCTAAGACGCGTTGTTAACGCGTCAAAGGGGACACTAGTCCAAAATAAATATAGAAACGCAAAAGTGACATTACAAGCCCCACGTCACAACATCGTAATTATGTTATCCGATTGGATATCGATAGATAATTACATTGCGAAACAAGCTATAAGCCATGCGTTTAATTATTAATTTACAATTAAGAGATGGTATTTTTAAGTTGATGCTGTCGTGCTAGGTGTAATAATATCTGAATGAATGCAAGAGTTCTAGGAATCCATTTCGGAGGTAAAGAAATGAGAGGAAAAACTTCTTAGCAATCCATGGATTCACCGTGCGAATTGCCCACCGCGTCGAAGAGGAAAGTTCAGAGAGTATCTGGGACTTGACCCATGTGTAGGTTTAAGGGGCCCGTTTCCATTAGCCGCGTACCTCTCTCTGTAACCAAATTAGTATTTATTTACTCATTTTGAAGACGATAGTCGAGGTCTTTCCAAATTTGATTACTTAAGTGTCCTTACGTGTACACTTTGGTCGCAAACCAGGTACTACTGAAAGGTCCTCTACTAGCCATGTCATAGTCTCGACACCTGCTCTATGAATATGGAATGGAAGGCTAGGAGTCTCTTCTCTTAGCTATTAGTATATTTAGACTTAGTTAAAGTAAAATGGGACAAATGTATGAACATATATACACAAAACTTTTAGAGAATGTAGAAATATTTTGTCTATTTTCTGAAATGAACTTCTCGCTTTTTCTCGCAAAACAGAGTAGTCAGAGAGACCATAGAGTCAAGAAATTCGTTCTTAATTTTCTGCGTGAAATTGAGTCTTGGTGATTGAGGTTGGGTTAATTAGAACTACAGAAATGAAAATAATTTAAATAAAATAAATAATACATATGTCGTGCGCAAACACACACAACGTGCGACTAAACACGACAGGTTATGGGTTCAATATCCACTCCAGGACATGGAATTTTCATTTCCTAGGTTTGTTATACAAGGCAAAACGCGGCTGAGTTCTGCCACTCAGCACACAATACCTCTATTCGGCGGAAGTGGGGAACAGGTGTCTTAACACTGGGTTCCCTCTGCCTACCCTACTATATGCGGGATACAGCGTGAAGCTTTGTATGTATGTTGTTTTGAATATAAGGATAAAGAAGGAAGATTATTTGAGCGTGCATGCTAAGTGGCGGAACTCAACGCCGCCCTTTTGCCTTGTTATTAGTGTAAGGAAATAAAAATACTAAACAATACAAGAATAATTAAAAATAAGCAAAAAATGTTAATTTTAGTACATTTATAAGTAAGGAAGCCCTGTTACCTTAGCGTTGTATCCATCGTAGCGCAGTGGCACAACACCTTATTGCAAACACCAATGACTGTCAATTAGATTTCCTCTTGAGAGAATAAATATATTTAAATTATTTTCACTTCTATTTTGTTTTTTTTAACTTCCTTTGTATCCGCATATAGCAGGGTAGGTAAAGGAACCAGAGAACCTAGTGTTAAGACCTCCATTCTCTTTCAGCATTTCCATTCCCCATTTCCTGGAAATTGGGGCAGGATTGACTGATGAACTCAATGCCCTTTGCCTTGTTACCAAACCCAAGAAGTAAGAAAATACTAAATTTACACATTTCCTGGGTGGGAATCGAACCCACAACCTTGACGCGTTTACAGTCGCGCACTTGTACCTCTGCGCGACAGGCATCACTTCTATTGTGAGACAAAATGCGGCGTTGAGTTCCGCTATTTAACACATAATGTCGCTAGATTCACTCTGACTATTTTACTATATAGGATAAAGCGTGAAGCTGAATTAACAATATTGATATTTAAAAGTATTAGCAAACTGCTATCTAAAGCAAGCACAACGTAGCGTCTAATAGCGCCTTAATGTTTCTTTATGAGAGTCCCGGGATACGGAAATCATATTTCTCGACCCTTAATACTAGCTTGTTTGCAGTATTTTCAGGGAATTAGCCCGTTTTGATGGGAATCTATGAGAAATGTTTGGGTGGCTGGATCAAATTTGTGTTTGTTTTAATTAATTTGATAGTTTAGTTTTTGGAATTTTGATACTTTTGGTGGTAATAATTGTGAATTATATGTAGGTTGGTTGTGGGAAGGTTATGTGTTTAAGGGTAGTAAATAAAATTAAGGAAATTTAAAATAACATAAAAATTATATTTTTATGTGATTTAAACACAATAACACCTGTCGTGGCACAGAGGCATAAGCGTGCGACTGTAAACGCGACAGGTTGTGGGTTCGATTCCCACTCCAGGAAATGTAAAATTTAGTATTTTCATTTCCTGGGTTTGGTAACAAGGCAAAGCGCGTATTTGAGTTCCGCCACTCAACACGCAATGCCTCAATTAGGCGGAAAGTGTTCAACGGAATTGTTGAAAGAGAATGGAGTGTCTTAACACTACGTTCTCTGGTTACCTCTGTCTACCCTGCTATATGAGGGATACAGCGTGAAGTTAAAAAAAAAAGAAAGTGATTTAAATACGCTTTTCTTGAAACAATTTGTTTCGCTAGATTTTTTGACTGAGTGCCAAAAAGAAAGAGGTTATCATTTCGACTGTATTTTTTATGTGTACCTTTTTAATAGGTGATTCAACTGGGTGCACTAAAAAGTAACATTGTTACGAATATCTCAGAAACTGCTAGTTAAATTTTCACTAAATTTAAATGATCCCATGTATTGTTTCATCATCAACATTACCTATCTTATAAAGAAACAAACATCAAAATTTATTCACCATTTTACAGTACATAAAAAAATATAGTTAAATTGACAACCTCATTTTTTGAAGTCGGTCAAAAATCCACTTTAATTACTCAATATAAAGAAGAATTCGGTGAATTTACTGCGGCCTACGATGGCATTTTTATGGGTTTCAGTAATTGCTTTCACAGAATGTATTACAAGTGAAACTTCGAAAATAAAATGGTAATCGTCGCAGCAAAATACATTAATTCCATATACAGTTAGCGTTTTTGTTCAACAAACGATTATATAGACGTGTATGTGCTGTATGAACTTTTTTTTTTAACTTCACGCTGTAACCCGCATATAGCAGGGTAGGCAGAGGGAACCTGAGAACCTAGTGTTAAGACACTCCATTCTCTTTCAACAATTCCGTTCCCCACTTTTTATGGTAGCCTTATATTTCTTTTTCTTTTCAGCTTCACGCTTCTTTGAGAATCTGGTGTCAAAACATTCCGTTCTCCATTTTCTTCCCGAATTCAAGATACTGCGTGTTAAGCTTTTTTTTAATATATCTTAGAATATTAGCAATTTACATATTAGAGACATGATGGAAGTAAAATTGCGTTCGATTGAGTTTCTAAGCGATATATTTTTTACTATACAGAAACTATAATAACATTCATTATTCATTATATAAATAATATTTTAAAAAAGGTGTTTTAGAATAATTATATCAATACGTGAAGGAAAAACATTGAATCTTTTTCTTTGAAAGTAATGTAACGGAGAAGTATGGAAATTGGTTTACATAATGCCAACCAATATATTTTACAATAATATATCAGAAATACAATATTGTAATAACATAAATATAATTTACACTATCATATGTTTGACAATGTAAAATTTAGTATTTTCATTTATATAGGAAATGTAAAATTTAGTATTTTCATTTCTTGTGTTTGGTAACAAGGCAAAGCGCGGCGTTGAGTTCCGCCACTCAACACGCAATGCCTCAATTCAGCGGAAAGTGGGGAACGGAATTGTTGAAACAGAATGGAGTGTCTTAACACTAGGCTCTCTGGTTCCCTCTGCCTACCCTCCTATAAGCGGGTTACAGCGTGAAGTTAAAAAAAAATAAAAAAAAAAAAATATGTTTGACATACATTTTTGAACAAAGTGACATACACGTTGCTAAGGAAACGAGTATTTTATACATCAATGGGACTACTAGTGTTATCAAAAGCTGACAGTATTCAGTGCCTATAGGAAGGTGTACGTTAAAAACAATTTTAATGTTTGGAACACAAAATCAACTGGAAATTTGACCCATTTCAAATTTTAAAGCAAAAGTTTGAACGGAGCGCCGGATGTTACATGTTTATATAAAAGCTTCTATAAGCTACTTTTAGATACTACTAGCTTTTACCCGCAGCCTCGCTCATAATTTATACTACATACTATAGTGTATAGTGCGTATGCGTTCATTTAAAGACTAGATATTCAGTTGATTGACCATGATCATTGATGTAATTGATGATGGCCGAGATTATCCCGTAATTTTATATTAGTATTTCTAATATCAAACATTATTCCCTATCCCTTCTCTATTTAAGAATTTTGCGTGCTGAGTATAATCCCGCCGGTTAACGAAAAAATGAAAATAAATTACGCATAATCATGTCCTGAGCAAAGAGACGATGGGTTCCGTATTCAAGCAACGTGCCTCAATTCTGGCGAAAAGTGGGGAAGTGTCTTAACACTAGTTTCCCTCTACCTACCCTGCTATATGCGGGATACAGCGTGAAGCTATGTACATAATCATGTCCTCGAGTAAGGATCGAACATACTATCACCCTTATTATAACAAATCATTTTTTTTTTCATTTAAATATTCCATACATATAAAACAAAAACCACACAAATGTACTCGGTAACGCTTGGGTATTAGGAAATAAAAGAAGTGACCAGCAAAGCAGATTTATTGAGAGAACATTTATCTAACTTACGTCTGTCTTCATACTAAATGTATTTCTTCCTTTTACTAAAGAAAGTAAAATGAAATTTATTATATTATTTTATATTATATATCTTTTATGTCATTTACTTTTTTTTACCGCTTCACGCTGTATCCCGCATATAGCAGGTTAGGCAGAGGGAACCTGAAAACCTAGTGTTAAAACACTCCATTCTTTTTAACACATCCGTTCCCCACTTTCTGTTGAATTGAGGTATTGCTTACTAAGTGGCGGAACTCAACGCCGTGCTTTGCTTTCTTACCAGAGCTAGGAAATTAATATTTTCATCTAAATATGATTTTAAAAAAATCATTTCAATCAAATCCAGGAAATGATAATTTTTTTTTCCTGGAGTGAGAATCGAACTCACAACTTGTCGCGTTTACAGAAGCACGCTTGTGCCTCTGCGCCACGACATGCGTTAGGTAATTTAAATAATTTTGAAAATCAGTTAATACAATGAAACATTCGTTGTAATTTTAATCGGTAGGGAAGTGCGTTTCGAGTCGAAAAGGTTCCATTATACGAACAATTGCTAAATAGGATTTTTGAAGCGCTTTATTATTGCTTTTGTGAGGTAATCTTTGTTTGAGCTACGGTTATTTGTATGTGTTTTTAATTTGGTTTTAAGTATTAATATTTTTATCTTAGGATAGTATGTTATGGAAAATCTGCACTTAGCATGCAATGCCTCAATTCGGCGGAAAGTGGGGAACGGAATTGTTTAAAGAGAACGGAGTGTCTTAACTCTAACAGTGTGTCGAGTATCTTAACATTGATATTAGATTCTCAAGTTCCCTCTGCCTACCCTGCTATATGCGGGATAGCTATAGATATATATAGCTATAGATATATAGATAGGTACAGCGTGAATATATATATATATATATATATATTTAGCTTCTCGCTGTAAAAATCGTATTTAGCAATTGTTCGTATAATGGGACCTTTTCGACTCGAAACGCACTTCCCTACCGTACGTAAATTACAACGAATGTTTCATGGTATTAACTGATTTGTTGAGGATTTATTTGCACCGCGTTTTTAACTTCAATTCATATGTTGAATGAATTATCGCTTCATTAAATACGTTGGTTGGTATTATGTATTGTTTGCGAAATTGTTGATGTGAAGATTATTATGGGTATTGCTCTGATGGATGGAGAGATAGTGATTTATAATTCTGTTTTACTGTGTTTGCTTATATGTGATTGTATATGATTGTACTCATATTCTTTTTTTTTCTTTAAAATACGGTTTTGAATGCCATGGTTACCTTTAAGTGGTATTACATTAACTGTATTAGATTGTAAGCTATTTTTAACTAGTTTTATATTAAAGTAAAAACCCTTGGTATTCTTAATAAATAAAATAAAAAATAAATAAAAATAAAAAAATGAAGGGGTATACAGTTCAGTTGTTTAATTATAGCACTTTGAACGAGCCAGTTAAGCACAAATCACTTCGCCAATGTAACGTTGTATAGAGAACTCAATTGGGAACGAAATTGTTGAAAGAGAACTGAGTGTTTTAACACTAGGTTTTCATGTTCCCTCTGCCTACCCTGCTATATGCGGGATATAGCGTGAAGTAAAAAAAAAAACGTATATGCAAGTCAACTTCTTGACATATTCAGTTATGTACCTTTTTTTTGAAATCGGTTATTTGGGAGTGGCAAGGGTCAGGTATATGCTGGCTAGTGCTTCTGAAGTATAGAATTTTACGTTTTACAGTCAAAACTAGAAATAGCAAGGTCTATAAAGTCTACTGGGCGTGTATAAATTGATAAATCGATATCCATATATTTCAGAGCAGGCTTTTATCTGTAAATTCTATTTTTATATTTTTTTAACTGAAAGATTTTCTTAATTATTTTTTATTTATAAATAAAAAAAGGAATATCTATTATAATGAAGTATACTTAGTATTTTCATTTCCTATCTCTGGTAACAAGGCAGAGCGCGGCGTTGAGTTCCGTCACTTATTCGGCGGAAAGTGGAGATCGGAGCTTAAGAGAACGGAGTAACTTAACACTGGGTTCCCGGGCTGCCTCTGCACATCCTTTTATATGCGGGATACAGCCTGAAGCTATTATTATTATTAAGAACGATATATAATTATAATAAAATCGTAAATAAATTTATATACCTTTACAATATAAGTAACAAAATGCATGTTTCAATTAAGACCAATTTTCCACTATGCTTTAGTTCGTCCGCTTAACAAGACCGGCTAGGTTCCTTCTAATTAGTGAACTATTTCGCTCGGAATACTTCCCTCGAACTCATGGAAGATTGTGGGGGCCTTTCATGTGCAAATTTCAGTGCATTTCGAGTTGGGAATGGTGATTTTTTTAATTAAATACTATTGTAAATCTGTTTTGATTATACTGGGTTGATTTTTTATTTATTTATTTTAGCTTCACGCTGTATCCCGCATTTAGCGGGGTAGGCAGAGGGAACCAGAGAACCTAGTGTTAAAACACTCCATTCTCTTTCAACAGTTCTGTTCCCCACTTTCCACCGAATTGAGGCATTGCGTGTTGAGTGGCGGAATTCAACGCCGCGCTTTTCCTTGTTACTAAACCCAAGAAATGAAAATACTAAATTTTACATTTCCTGGAGTGGGAATCGAACCCACAACCTGTCGCATTTACAGTCGGACGCATGTGCCTCTGCGCCACGACAGGCGTTTTATTGATTTAAAAAAAAAAGGTTTTCAGCACGCAATGTCTCAAATCGGCGGAAAGTAGGTAACGGAGTGTCTTAACTCTAGGTTCTCATGTTCCCTCTACCTACCCTGCTATATGCGGGATACAGCGTAAAGTTAAAGAAAAAGGTTTTCAATTTAACTGTGTTTTATTTATGTAGGTGAACCAATTTGGATGATTTTTTTTTTATATGGTAGTTGTTGCTTCTGATGTGGTCCCATTTAATTTTTTTTAAGATTTTCGAATAGTTTTTGAGTTATTCGTAATATTTTCATGTTTTAATACATTTCATTTGAAGTCGGTTTCTTTTTTAATTCTTATTTATGGTTATAGACGTGAAAGTCGCAAGCAAAATATTTGTTTATATGAAAATACTAATGGCTACTTTGTGCTGTTTAAGTCAAATTTCGTACATTATTTGGTAATAATCGTAGTTTGTTAAAGTTTCTTATTTGCAGCTTCAATCTTTTTCTAGAATAAAAAAAAATCTAAAATTAAAACACGGTCCGCCTGAACACGAGACACTGCGTATTAAATTGCGGAACTCAACGCCGCGCTTTAAATTTTATGTGAACAAAGCAAAAGTAATATACAAGGACCGTAGCATTTAGCGCTTCATCCTCTCTGAATACTCCGCCATGGCTAAAGCGTAAAGCTTTGATGATAATGATTTTCCCCAAGTGGGAATCGAACCCACAACCAATCGCGTTTATACACTATTCCAAACTTAAACACAAGCGTAAATTCAAATTATATTATTTTCAATAGCTTACATTAACACAGTTACTAGGTATAACTAAACCTAGGCACTTTGAGAGCACTTTATCATCATTTATAGACCTGTAGCAGAACAATGCCTGTCTTAGAATTAACACAGCAAAACCTATCAATTATGAAATGGATTTCTGTTTCTACTGACCTAATATACTACGGGTTGGTTTATTAATGTACTGTATAGAACTACTACGTCTGTCATGGTCCAGCGTGCTACTGTAACCACGACAGGTTGTGGGTTCGATTCTCACTCCAATAAATGTAAAAATTTAGTATTTTCATTTCCTGGGATTGGTAACAAGGCAAAATGCGACGTTGATTTCCACCACTCAGCATGTAATGCCTCAATTCGGCGGAAGTTGGGGAACGGAGTGTCATAACTCTAGATTTTTAGGTTTCTGCCTACCCTGCTATATGCGGGATACAGCGTGAAGTTAAAAAAACAAAGAATATTTTTATTAATAAAGTTTTAAGATATTCCGTTCTCTTTCAACAAATCCGTTTCCCACTTTCCGCCAGATTGAGGCATTACGTGCTGAGGGGCGGAACTCAACACCGCGCTTTGCCTTGTTACCAAACCCAGGAAATGAAAAATTTAATTTCCTGGAGTGGGAATCGAACCCACAACCTGTCGCGGATACAGTCGCAGGCTTGCGCCTCTGCGCCACGACAGGCAGCAAAAATAAAAATATTATCTATTATTTCAAAATCCATATACATACGAGTATACTAAGGACCTCTAGCATGTTACACATTTCTTGAACTCCTGTCAATACATCTGAGTAAAACTTAGAAAGGGCTGAAACGATTTTGGGAACTTTAACTGAAAGTTTCACTGAATGGTCCAAGTCGTTAGTAAATATTATATTTGCAGTCCTTCCAATTATGAAGTTTGAATGGATGGAACAGATATACAGTTTTTCTATAGTAGTGTTTGCAAAAAAAAGTTTATTATAATAGCTTCCTTCTTTTACATGCGAATTCGCATAGTGTAAATTAATTTCTTTTTTCCTTCCTCGTGAATTATCCATGCAACGTTATCACGTTACGTTATCACGTTACGTTATTAGCGAAGCGATTAATGCTCAACGATCACGTTCGATAAGCCATAATTAGACAATCGATCTGAATTGTTTCCTTCTTTTATTATTGCTAATTCCATAAACTACAGTGGTAAAAAGCATAATAACTCCAAGGGCCTGTTGAAGATGTGGATGACTGTGGATGAGGCGAAGGAAGTAAGTAAGGAAACGTAGAGTTTAGAGCTCCGTTGGGCGCTGTCAACCCCGCTAAAGATAGTCTTTCTTTTTTTTTTAACTTCACGCTGTGTCCCGCATATAGCGGGGTAGGCAGAGAGAAACAGAGAATCTAGTGTTAAGACACTCCATTCTCTTTCAACATTTCCGTTCCCCACTTTCCGCCAAATTGAGGCATTGCGTGTTGAGTGGCGGAACTAAACGCTGCGCTTTGCCTTGTTACCAAACCCAAGAAATGAAAATACTAAGTTGTACATTTCCTGGAATGGGAATCGAACTACAACCTGTCGTTCGTGTCGTGGCTAAAGCTATTGTGAAGCTAAAAAAACTTATTAAGTGATCAAGAGACAAAAAAATATTTGATATATTTCAAATACTTTTTCCTCAATCTCTCAAAGCTGCACTATATATTATTAAATAAAAATTAATGTGAAAATAATTGACATTTTGATTATATTTCCCTGATTCTTCTCTAGGAATCGAATCCACAACCATTTACAGTCAAACACTGCACCACTGCACCATGATGGCTTCTTATTACCAGTATTACTACAAAATTAATATGGATATATTAAATTTGAAATTACACTCTATATTGACATGCAAGGGAAGTTTCAGAGCCGGCACATGTTTTACTTCCCACACACTGGTCAATTAAAGTTTGTTAACATTGATACCGTGTACAAGTTTAAATGTATTCACTTTTTGAATTTTAATTTATTATAACAAGACTTTTGAATGTGGAAATGATAAATATATATAGTGATATTTATGAATTATAAAAACGATTGGAGAACAGAGTGTCTTGACACTAGGTTCTTTCCATGTTATAGAGAAATATGCGTTAAGCTATTGTTTTACAGGAATTAAGTTCTTAATAGTATTATCGTGTCAAATGCTGTCACCAGACAATATTGTATACTAGCTGTATCCTTCGATTTCGTATGCATAGGCTATGGCACCTAAAAATCATTTTCTTAGGAATTTAGAGAAATCTTCCTTTACTGCATAACATCCCTAAAGCTAACATGCCAAATTTTAGCTTTTTATGGCCAGTAGATTCGCCTGTACGTTGTCTGTCAGTCACTCGTACATCGTTTACTGATCTAGTTAAATGAATCGCAAAATGGAGGCCAGTTACTCAGCTATAGTAATATCCAGGTTTTCCCCTTTCCCACCCATCCTTTCCCCAAAATGTGGTGGTTCCGATAGCGGACTACTACATTGTCATCCCATTCCATCTGTATCCTCTAGGTTGGCAACGCATCTTCAACATCTCTGGTGTTGTCGATGTTCATGGGCGAAGGTAACCACTTACCATCAGGTGGTCTGCTCGTTTACCATCTGTTATACATAAAAAAAATCTTAAAAATAAGCAAAAAGTAATTAAAATTTTTACAAATAATAAAATATTATTATAAATACCTCAAAAACTACTTGTTAAATCTCAAACATATAAAAAAGAGCAATAAGAACTTCATCCTGTTTTTCGAAGTCGGTTTATAAAAATGAAAAACCACTAGGTTCTACCCCTTAAAGATATATGTAAATAACTAAAGATAATATTAGCTCCATACAGATATATGAGGGAAAAGTTTCTTATAGACTTTACCTGTTATTCTAAGAATAAAATAGGACTTAGAACTAGAAGGTTGTTTAACAAGAAAGCCTTTATTGAGTTGTAAAAATGTTTTCATAACAATAATATTTTTACATACATACATAGCTTCACGCTGTATCCCGCATATAGCAAGGTAGGCAGAGGGAATCAAGTGTTAAGACACTCCGTTCCCCATTTTCCGCCGAATTGAGGTATTGCGTGCTGAGTGGCGGAACTCAACGCCGCGCTTTGCCTTGTTACCAAACCCAGGAAATGAAAAATTCCATTTCCTGGAGTGGGAATCGAACCCACAACGCCACGACAGGCGCTTATGATATTTTTTTCATTCTGAATTACATTTATTACTGTATTTTTTCTTTATTTATTATTAGACACTTATTTCAATTATAGCCAAATAACAAAAAATCTATATAAATTATAGCCTATGTGTCATTCTGTCTGTCAACAAATCCTTACGAACATAGCGTCGATTCCTTTAATTTGAAAATATTTTAAAAGAGGTGTTGATTTCCGCTACTTTTGTAGTGTTTTGGCACTAATTTCCTTCTTACCCTGTATGCCGTAAAAAGCAAGAAAAAGAAGCTTCAAAGAGTCTATAATTTTAATATGTTTAATGTTTTATATTCTAGAAAGAACAGTGGCGGGCTCTGAACATGTAATATCACAAATTCGGGCATAAAATTGAAAATGGAAAACGGAGTGTCTAAGCACTAAGTTCCCTTTTACCCTACATACGAAAAAGCGAGAAACAAAAATACAATAATTTTCATAAATATTAATTATGTCTTACATTTCCAGTAAGAACAGTGGGTCGCTATCTCCGGACGTGTGGTGCAGTGCACGCTTGACCGGTCGCGTTTGTGACGAGCCAGTGAATCACTTCTCTGATATTCTAAGAGACATGGCAAATATAATGGAGTTTTAATAGAGTCATCAGATGCTGAATGCATTGTTTTAAATAATTTTAAAATTAATTAACTGATAAGGCAAAGCGCGGCGTTGAGTTCCGCCACTCAACACGCAATGCCTCAATCTGGCGGAAAGTGGGAACGGATTTGTTGAAAGAGAACGGAGTGCCTTAACACTAGGTTCTCAGGTTCTCTCTGCCTACTCTGCTGTATGCGGGATACAGCGTGTAGTTAAAAAAAAAAACTAATATTGAGATGAACGGAGATTTGACACTAGAATCTTTTGGACTATCCTCGGTGTTCACAGAAGATTGGGGTGGGTATACGCTCCTCCGTCCGCGTAATTTTCGTAAAAAGGGATCCAAAGTTTTTGCTTCACGTATTTATAAGTAGATATCCATTTCTACGCTCTGGTAATGCATGGCGTGGCGTTGAGCTTCGTTACTCAACCCCCAATATTTCTATTTCACTAGGTTCTCTTTGACTAACCTGTGTAGAAAGAAGCGTGAAGCTGCTACACAAATTTAAACCATATTACTATAAAATCATGCCAATAACATTCTCTGATAAAGATATTAACATCTGAAATAATTATGTACAACCCTTTTGATATTTATCATCTATTAAATAATTAATTTACATATATCATTAAAATATATTCACTTATGAATAATATATATGTAAAATAAATTTAAATAGATAAGTGGAAAATGTAAATTTATCGTATTACTATAAAGTGAAGTACGCCTGTCGTGGCGCAGAGGCACAAGCGTGCGACTGTAAACGCGACAGGTTGTGGGTTCGATTCCCACTCCAGGAAATGTAAAATTTAGCATTTTCATTTCTTGGGTTTGGTAACTAGGCAAAGCGCGGCATTGAGTTCCGCCATTCAACACGCAATGCCTCAATTCGGCGGAAAGTGGGGAACGGGATTGTTGTAAGAGAATGGAGTGTCTTAACACTAGGTTTTCTGGTTCGCTCTGCCTACCCTGCTATATGCGGGTTACAGCGTGAAGTTAAAAAAAAAAAAAGAATAATACCCAACTTAACAAAAAGGAGAAGTAGGTTATCAATTCGCTCGTATCAAACATTAAAAATAATGTTTGATACCGCATAGATTTTTACAGGTGAACCAATTTTGATGATTTTTTTTTATATGATAGTTAATGCTTCTGATATTATCGAATTTAAATTTGGCTAAGACGTGACAAGTATTTTTGAATTATATGTACATATATAATAATATTGTTTTTAGTTCATTTTATTTGAAGAACAAAAGTTAAAGATTTACATCGAACTGAATATAAAAATAATTACATAAAGACACACAAGCGCGCAACTGTAAACGCGACCGGTTGTGGGTTTGAATCCCACTCCAGGAAATGGATTTTTTCATTTCCTGGGTTTGTTAACAAGGCAAAGCGCGGCATTGTGTTCCGCCACTAAGCACGCAATGCCTCAATTCGGTGAAAAGTGGGGAACGGAGTGTCTTAAAGCACACTTTATAGCGTGAAGCTAATTATGTATGTATGTAAATACTTTTAATTTGCTTGATGATTTTTTGTTTTATTTATGAATTCCTGAAATAAGAGAAAAAACAAACAGAATTCAAATGCCTATTATTATTTAAAAAAAATATATAATTGCAAACGGACATATAAACTTAAACACGCCTCAAACGGAATATTAACTCAAAAAAAAAACATACAAAAATATTAAAACAATGAAATCAAACTAAAACATCACCTGACAAGTTTTGAGAGCAAAAAATTTTAAATTCAAAGGAATAAATTTGAAACTCCCCACAGATATCGTGAAGTCAGACGGGAAAACCAAAGTTAGACCGTATTACGCGTGTTATGTAAATCAGGTAAGTTGGTACTGAGGCGTTGTGGAACTTGTTGAAAGCATCCACCTAAGTTCTTTAAAAATTCAGTACGCTGCCAAGTGATAGCCTATCATTGGAGAAAGGAACATTTTTGGTTCTGATGTATGAAGAATGGATGTTACTTAGTTAGTGATCAGGGAAAACAATAAGTCATCAAAATCATTATTTGTGTTTCTATATATTTCAAGCTTTTTAGTATGTATATTTCTAAATATACCAAATTTCGATAAACATATGTGCAAAAAAATGCACGTATATAGATTCAACTTAAAGAATAATCTATGGAAATAAGAAAAAAAGAATAATACACGTATGTATGTATTATTTTTTTACATAGCTTCACGCTGTATCCCGCATATAGCAGGATAGGCAGAGGAAACCTGAGAACCTAGTGTTAAGACTTGAGGCATTGCGTGCTGAGTGGTGGAACTCAACGCCGCGCCTTGCATTGTTACCAAATCCAGGAAATGAAAAATTCCATTTCCTAGAGTGGGAATCGAACCCACAACCTGTCGCGTTTACAGTCGCACGCTTCTGCCTCTGCGCAACTTCAGGTGTCTTTACATTTATTATATTAAATATATCTTCTCCATGATTCCTCATCCCCGTTCTTCACATAACCTTACAATTTATTGCGAGAAAACTTTTCACTCACCAAGCGTTTGACGCGTATCAGATAAATGAAACACTCACGTGCCTTGAGTTATATCGTAACTTTTGAAGAGGCGAAAATAGAATAACGTATTTATTTTCAAGTAATTCTCAATAATTATTTCCACTTGCAAAATATTTATAAACTAGCTCTATCCCGCGATTTTGTTTGCGTAAACTATACTTAAACACTTTTTTACTCGTTTTTGTAGGATTTTGTTTTGTAAAATATAAAAAAAAATATATAAAAAGAGTAACTGTTGAGTTTCTTGCCCGCAGAAATCTCTTCTCAGCAGAACTGCCTTCTGAACCAGTGGTAGCTTCCGGAAATACTGACATATTTATTATAATCAACGATTGTCGAAATTGCTTGTAATAGCCTATTTGAATAAAGAAAAAAACCCTTCTTTGTGCTCTCCTACATTCACAAGGAGTCTACTTGTCAAATTTCAGCTTTCTATGTGCAGTAGTTTTGCATGTACTTTGTCTGTCAGTCGCTTAACACAAGCGTCTGCGTTATTTTAGTCTGGAATTATAATTTTGTAGGACCTGAGCTTAAAGGATATAATGAGATGTCATCATTGCGTAGTAGAACAGTGGAATACAGATACAGTGAAAGTGATTGTTTGTGGGTTCAATTCCCACTGCATATGTAAATCACATTTAGATTATATTTAAATCAAATTTAGATTATCTTCATTTCTCCACTCTGATAAGACAATGCGCGGTGTTGAGTTCCTTCAAATAACTAGCAATGTCTCGAATTCAGGCAGGAAGTGGAGGAAGAAGTGTCTTGACACTACATTCTCTCTGAATACCTTTCTATGCCAGAAAAAAATATGAAGCTGAAAACAAAATTAATTTACTAAAGGCAGTTATAATCCTTACCCATTTCAACATCATACATATTTCCATCCCATTTACCCAAAAATCACTTGACTAATTCCCTAACATAATTGACTTAATTTCTTAGAACGAATTCCATAAGACCCTCACCGAATTAACATGACCCAGAAAAAAAAAACTTCGCCTATATAATTACAAAAAACCTACAAACTTTTTGGTCGGAAAGCCGTTCTCATAAAGAAGGCAATTTCTGTGGAAAACAGTGGCAAAGGCAGGTACGAGCTTCTACGAGTTGTTTTCAATCGCTTTTTTTCCCTTTTTAACAAAATGGAACAGTCATTAAAACTTTTTTGACGAGACTCTTCTCTAATTGTTACGGATATCTCGTTAGCGTTTTACTATGCCGAATGTTGACACTAAATGTTTGTAGGTGTTTGTGTTAGACGTCTTTATTTACTAGAAGCTCTGTTTACGCGTTGCTATGGCAACGGATATGTATTACACAAAAGTGTATGTCACAAAATAATTTGCGAATGTGTGTGTGTGTGTGTGTAATTGCCCTGTTTACATGTTACCATAGTAACGGATATGCCTTTTTACACTTTTGTGTAAAATATCACTATGTCTCTTGACCGTGTCTCATTGTTAGCACGATTGGTTGCGGGTTCGATTCTTCTTCGGGGAAATGACTATGTTTAATTTATTTTCATTTCTCCATTTTTTTGACGAGACTCTTCTCTAATTGTTACGGATATCTCGTTAGCGTTTTACTATGCCGAATGTTGACACTAAATGTTTGTAGGTGTTTGTGTTAGACGTCTTTATTTACTAGAAGCTCTGTTTACGTGTTGCCTTAGTAACGAATGTGTTTTAAACAAAAGTTAAAGTGTGTCTAATTGTCCTGGTTACAGAAAGTCTTAGCAACGGTTATATAATTTTTACACATACATAGCTTCACGCTGTATCCCGCATACAGCAGGGTAGGTAGAGGGACCTAGAATTAAGACACTCCTTTCCCTACTTTCCTCCGAATTGAGGCATTGCGTGCTGAGTGGCGGAACTCAACGCCGCGCTTTGCCTGGTCAAACCCAGGAATTGAAAAATTCCATTTCCTGGAGTGGGAATCGAACCACAACCTGTCATGTTTACAGTCGCAAGTTTGTGCCTCTGCGCCACGTCAGGCGTTACAAATTTACATTTATAATATTAGTAGAGATTACATACTCTTAGAGAAGTAATATCAGATACAAAAATAAAATGAAAATTTGTTAAAATACGTGGAAAATTATTTTTTTATCCCCACCATGTGGACAATTGCCGTTTTTGATACTCGGTTAGGGACTCGTAACCCAGGCCTCGCTTTAGGGGACCTCATTGGGCCGAATTTTAAATATTTATGAAATAATAAATCGTGAATTTACAACCGAGCGGGCTAATGTACTGATTAAAGTATTTGCATTGGAATTTCGGTAATAATTTAGTATTTGAGGCCTGCCGTGGCGCAACAGCACAAGCGTCTATAAACGGGACAGGTTGTGGGTTCGATTCTCACTCCAGGAAATGAAGAATATTAAATAATATTTAGTGTTTTCATTTCCTCGCTCTGCGAACAAGGCAAATCGCGGCGTTTAGTTCTGCCACTCAGCACGCAATGCCTCAATTTCTGCGAAAAGTAGGGATTCTCTGGGTCCCTCTGTCTACCCTGCTATAAGGGACCCTGCTGTGCGGGACTGTATTCCGCTCATAGCAGGGTAGGCACGTGAAGCTAAAAAAGAAAGATATATAAACTATGTAGATGGACTGAATTTATAAACTGCGACTATTGTTTAGTCTTAAACATTCATATAGAAAGTTTTTTTTTTTTTAACTTCACGCTGTATCCCGCATATAGCAGGGTAGACAGAGGGAACCTGAGAACCTAGTGTTAAGACACTCCGCTCTCTTTTAACAATTTCGTTCCCCACTTTCCGCCAGATTGAGGCATTGCGTGCTGAGTGGCGGAACTCAACGCTGCGCTTTGCCTTGTTACCAAACCCAGAAAATGAAAATACTTCACTTCCTAGAGTGGGAATCGAACCCACAACCTGTCGCGTTTACGACTCTGCGCCTTTTTAATATTTTAAATATTAATAACATACTTAAGATAAGAAAAAAATATTTATAGAAAACGTATACTTTAAACGGTAAAGTATACTTAGAATAAGTAAAAGATTTTTTGATCTCAAAATTCAAACCAAAACCAAATTTTATATTATATTCACTTCATTAAGAATTGAGGGACGGAATTGTTGGAAGAGAACTCAACTCAGAATTCATTAAGAATTGAGGGACGGAATTGTTGGAAGAGAAGAGAACTCAGGTTCCCTACCCTGCTATATGAGGGATACAGCATATACATGCATGAAGCTAAAAAAAATAAGAATTTACGCCTGTCGTGGCGCAGAGGCACAAGCGTGCGACTGTAACGCAATAGGTTGTGGGTTCGATTTCCACTACAGGAAATGTAAAATTTAGTATTTTCATTTCTAGGGTTTGGTAACAAGGCAAAGCGCGGCGTTGAGCTCCGCCACTCACCGCGCAATATCTTAATTCGGCGGAAGGTCGGGAACGGAATTGTTGAAAGAGAATGGAGTGTCTTAACACTAGGTTCTCTGGTTCCCTCTGCCTATCCTGCTATATGCGGGATACAGCGGGAAGTTAAAAAAAAAGAAAGAAGAGATATAAAAAAATCTCTTACCTCCTCTTTTTTTGAAGTAAGTTAAAAATCAGTATACTTTACAAATATATAGCCATAATTCTACATAAATAACATAATAAATCAAAGATCGAAATTCCTAACTTGACGGGTCCTACGTCGATTTGTCAGTCCGTTGTAGCATGCACTTCCGCGTCACTAACAACGGAGTAACTCTTCTCAGTACATACCGCACATACAAATATACTAGCCAAAGGAATATTTATTGCAAACCATTTCGAGAATTCCAACTCTGGTTACCTTACTTAGGTATCTAAATATGATATTTTGTTATATATTTTATTTAATATCAATTACGGTGGAACGTGGGGAACGGAAATGTTAAAAAGAGAACGGAGTGTCTTAACACTAGGTTCTCTGGTTCCCTTTGTCTGCCCTACTATGTGCGGCATATAGCGTGTATCTAAAAAAAATAATCTAGTAATATTAAAAATGCGAAAGATGATTGTAAGGATGGTAACGAATTTAGATGATACTTTACATTGATATAGCAGACACAAACATCAACAGAATAAATAGGCTACATTTTGTAAATAAATGTGCAATTGGGCCATAATAAATATTTTATTAAGAATATATTTAAGCTACCATAGAATACTGGGAAGTTCTACGCAGTGCTTCTCGTTTTAGATACTCCAGTTCGGTTATATATAAACAGTTTTAAGTTTCGCCACTCAACGTTTCTAAAATAGGCTGAAACTGAACACTGGAATTACTTAACTACACCTTCTCTGCTTAATTATTATGTAATAGGACATATTTGAAATCATTTACCATCAGATAATCTAATGTTATGTAATATCTCGAATGGAGTGTCTCAAAACTGGATTTTCTTTAACTGCCAATCCTGGTATGAAAAATAAAACGAATGATTTTTTTTAGTAAAGCTTTTATTAAAAAAAAATCTAATATTAAAATTGTTCTAGAGACTATCTTGGTGAAGTGGGACAAAGCCTGACTTGGCGCGATTGGTTATGATTGACACTCGGAGATTCATTTAGATTATGGTCATTTTTCCACTCTGGCGAGAAAATCGTTGAGTTCCGTCACTTAACACGTTACGACTCGAATTCGGGTGGAAATCAGTGAGTGGAGTGTTTTAACACTAGTTTCTTTTTTGACTGCTATATGAGATACAGATTCAACTGCTTTTATTAAATTATTCTTAAACTTCCGCACCAGTTAATGAACTATCAACTTAAACGCAACAACCTCAATTCTGGCATATTCACTTTGTACGAATACGGTACACTCTAACACGAGAGTACATAATTTCTATTCAGACTAAAGTTACACTGGATTATGCACTTGAACATCCCAAAGCGAAGTTTCATAAGCCTTGCGCTATTCAAGCACGTTCCTAAGTTTGGTTTCTACGATAAATATTCCTTTGGGCGGAGACGATTTGTATTACTGGTAGTAAAGTTACTATTGTTGGTTTGTTAGCAAATGGTGAGATTGAAATGCGTTAGATTAATGGCAATTATTTAAAAGATTATTTTCATAGCTTTGCTTCTCAAAGTTCAATGCATTGTCTCGATTTTGGTCAGAAAACCGAATTTCTTAACACTAGGATCTTTCTGAATACGGTTGCTGTGGGAGGAAAATCGTAAAGCTGTATGTAATTACATACATACATACATAGCTTCACGCTGTATCCCGCATATAGCAGGGTAGGCAGAGGGAACATAGTGTTAAGATACTCCGTTCCCCACTTTCCGCTGAATTGAGGCATTGCGTGCTGTGGCGGAACTGAACGCCGCGCTTTGAAAATTTCGATGATAATCAGTTCAAAAGTTTTGGCGTGAAAGCGTATCAAACAAACTTACATTCACATTTATTATGTTAGTAGAGAGTAAGATAACATCTTAGTGAAGGTAACAGGTAACATCATTAATATCAGGTAAGTATGCAATTTTAATGAACTAGTAACGTTGTCGTTTGAATAGATTAATCAAGTTGGTGGAGTGGTGATTAACGTCAGATGTTCAAGATAGCCAATACTGTGCTTGGCGTGAACTTATATGCATTAAAGCTTACATGCAAATAAACATATGCTATATTTGTACATTTACAATGCATCTGTCGTGGCGCAGACGCACAAGCTGGCGATTGTAAACGCGACAGGTTGTGGATTCGATTCCCCCTTCAAGAAATGAAAATTCTAATTACCAGAGTTCCGTCACTTAGCACGCAATGCCTGAATCCGGCTGAAAGTGGGGAATGGAATTGGTGAAAGAGAACGGAGTGTCTACTAGTGCTAGGTTCTCAGGTTCCCTCTGCCTACCCTGCTATATGCGTGATACAGTGTCAAGCTAAACCTACTACGAAGTTAAGCTACTGTTTAAATCTTATCTAAATTTAAATGTGACAATACCAGAAGCTTTTATATATATATAAAAAAAAAAATTTCAAAATTAGTTCACTCAGTTAAATATAATGTACCTATATTTTGTTACCTACAAAACATAAAAAATGCAGTCAAATTCATAACCTCCTCCTTTTTTGTAGTCGGTTAATGACATATTTGTAAATATTCTATACTTATCGATTTCCGCTACTGACTGACTGATAAAAAATGCATACTGTACAGCCTAAAACTACTGTGCGTAGAAACCTGAAATTTGCCACCTAGATATCTTGGGTTCGTAGAATAATAAGGACTTGTTAAGCTTTCGGGACAAGAAAATACGGAATTTTATGTTTTACAATAGAAAAGTACAAGAAACGCCTGTCGTGACATAGAGGCACAAGCGTGCGACTGTAAACGCGACAGGTTGTGGGTTCGATTCCCACTCCAAGAAATGTAAAATTTAGTATTTTCATTTCTTGGGTTTGGTAACAAGGCAAAGCGCGGCGTTGAGTTCCGCCACTCCACACGCAATGCCTCAATTCGGCGGAAAGTGAGGAACGGTATTGTTGAAAGAGAATGGAGTGTCTTAACACTAGGTTCTCTGGTTCCCTCTGCCTAGCTTGCTATAAGCGGCTTACAGCGTGAAGATAAAAAAAAAACAAGTACAAGAAAAAAATTGGAAATATTATGTCTAGGATAATAAAGTCCACGCAAACAACATTGCGGGCAACGATTCGTACTGTAATATAATTCATGGGATGAGATAAACATTATTTTGAATATTTAATGAGGCGTCCGAGAATTTACTATTTGTTTCACTAAAGAAGAAATTATGTTTTTTCCAATATTATTTCAAATATTCGCTATAGTGAGCAGTGGAAAAGCGTTTGACTGTAAACGTGATTGGTTACGGGTTCATTTCTAACTTGGGTTATATTAAATATTAAACTATAACACCTGTCGTGGCGCATTCACAAGCATGTGACTGTAAACGCGAGAGGCTGTGGGTTCGATTCCCACTCCAGTAAATGGAATTTTTCAATTCCTGGGTTGGCTAACAAGGCAAAGCGCGGCGTTTTGCTCCGCCACTCAGCACGCAATGCCTCAATTCGGCGGAAAATAGGGAACGGAGTGTCTTAACACTAGGTTTCCTCTGCTTACCCTGCTATATGCGGTATACAGAGTTAAGCTTTGTATATATGTATGTTGAATTATTTTCATTCCGCTGCTCTGGCAATACAAAGCGTGGCGTTGAGTTCTGCCACTTAATAACTCGCAATGTCTCGAATTCAGACGAAAAGTAGAGAACTGAGACACTAGGTTCTCTCTATCTACATTGCTATAAGGGATAAAGTGTGAAATAAAAGCTTTATAAAAAATCTAATTTTGAATGAGGTCAAAGATCATAAACCACAGAATCCATACAACGTGAGTTGTGCGAAGTGATTTGTGGGCCATAATTAATGGATTGAACTGAAGAACTAAATTGTCATCAATCATTTTTTACGCTTATTTGTTTATTTCCTATTTGACCAAAAAGAAAATTAACTTTGATAAAATGCACTAAAAAATAACATTATAACGAATAACACAAAAACTATTCGTTAGATCTTAATTCAATTTAAATGGGACAGCACCAGAAGCACTAGCTATCATATAAACAAGAGTAATCAAAATTGGTAAACCCAGTAAAAAGTTATGCACTAATACATAAAATACAATCGAATTGAGAACTACCTCCTTTTAATAATAACTAGCTGTATCCTGCGACTTAGTTTGTATGGCCTGAGATCCTATTTTTTCCTGTTTTTGTAGGCATTTCTAGAAATCCTTTCTGAGTGCTCCCCTACATTTCCCAAAGAGGATACATACTAAATCTCAGCCTTTATGACCAGTAGTATTTCTGTCTATCAGTCACCATGTAAGCTTTTTATATATACATACATAGCTTCACGGTGTATCCCGCATATAGCAGGGTAAGCAGAGGGAACCTAGTGTTAAGACACTCCGTTCCCCACTTTCCGCCGAATTGAGGCATGCGTGCTGAATGGCGGAACTCAACGCCGCGCTTTGCCTTACCAAGCCCAGGAAATGAAAAAGACCATTTCCTGGAGTAGGAATCGAACCCAAAACCTGTTGCGTTTTGAGTCGTACGCTTGTGCCTCTGCGCCACGATAGGCGTCTTTTTCTTTTCGTCGTTTTAGCTAACTCTCTCACTCTCTCTCCCTCTCTCTGTTATTGTTCATAACACCCGCTAATTTTCAATGTCCTAACTAATTTACATAATTAATTCACACACGTTGTGAAATATTAAAATAACGGTCCGGTACCCTCATTTAAATTTCAAAATCGCTGAAAAGGATTACCTTGTAACCGCCTCGCCAATTTCTGTGTTGTTCCACGAATTCTTGTGGTGTATTGTTTAATTAGAAATAAACATTTATAGCTTTGAATAATTATATTATTATGACCATAGTGGCGTAGTGGCACAGCGTCACGATGGTTGTGGGTTCGATTCTCATTCGGGGTATGATTGTATTTACTTCACGCTTTACGCTATTCCTGTATAAATATGTTAAAACTCCTTTTTCCGCATTCTGACTGAAATAAGAACAACTGAAGACACTCCGTTCTCTTTTAACATTTGCGTTTCCCACTTTTCACCGAATTGAGGCATTGCGTGCTGAGTGGCGAAAGTCAACGCCGCACTTTGATTTATTACCAGAGCGAGGAAATGAAAATAGTAAATATTTAATATTTTCATTTCTTGGAGTGGAAATCGAACGCACAACCTGTCACGCTTACAGTGGTAGGCCTCTGCACTACAATATGACTCACCTATTCTTCATTGTAAATATTGTCAGTAAGTAACATAATATCATTGAAAGACTAAAGTTTTAGCAATTTCACACTCTTGCATTTTTTTTTTTTTTTTTTT